>OW240919.1:148096707-148170515 GCA_933207985.1 Pelobates cultripes
GAATTTGGAGAGTGTTTCTTTCTCCCTTAAGGGTATCTTGTGGTTTTTTTTTTTTAATTCTTTATTTTTGTAGTGCAAAAAAATATAACAACGCGTATGTGGTACCCCAACGGCATTCCACATACGTTTCAACAACAGTTATAACAGTGGGGTACACGGGAATACTTGCACCTTTTTATATTAATATGCAAGGTCAGTTCTATTGCGAGTAGCTTATATGGAGATTGAGTATGTGAGACAAGCAATAGTTAATTAAGGTCATGCATATAGATTGGATAATCAGTAGTTCCCTGAGACATGTATAAGATTGTAACTGAGCAAGTTTTCAGGTAATATGGGAATCAACAGGGTTAACTTTTCATGCATATGGTAAAAACAAAGCATAATGTAAGACTCTTGCATGTCTAGTTTTCTGTGACAATAGAGTGATCGTGAGTCTTACTTGTATAGGACCTGCTGGGCTAGTGATAGACATGTTATGCTGTACCTACACAGGCTGCAGGGCTCTGAAGAACAAGAAACATTGCTAAGTCATGCTTATAATTAAAGTAGCATCGCTTTATAATCTAACAGTGCATATGAGCTTAACTAGTAATCTGTTAGGTTGTGCTTTCGCCTTAGGTAATCGTAAAAATGTATGTCAGATTATACTAGTCGATTAGGAGCAGGAGTCCACCACATTGAATATGGTCTGCAATGTCCTCTGTGCCAGCAGCATCACCGCGGTATGCCATCAGGCATTTAAGGTCTTCGCTTTTCGTCACCCAATACGGGAGACGCTCATTCTCCTAATGTGCAGCCGCTCGTTCTCTCGCTTTGTGGCTTTGGTCGCAGGGAGCTGGGTTGTGCTGTGCCAAGCGCAGGGAAGCTGGCTTGGTGAGGCCTTTGTTGGTGCCACTTGTAGGGAGGGCTCACTTTTGTGTGGTCGCCGGCAGGTACCTACGTCTCGTAAACATCGTGCTTTTTCACGCTTTGTGGACTGAAGGTATCTGCGCTGCCGGACTGCCGCTTTTGATTCTCTTGGTGTGTGCCCGTAGTGGCTGCATCTTTTCGCTGGTCGGATCCACAAGGCCACCAGGGTTTCTGCACAGTGGTAAGTAGCTCCTTTGTTGTGCAGTATTCCCCAGAAACTTTTACAGAGCCTTCTTGGTAGTGCTGTTTAGGCCCGTTGCCCCTAGCTGTCATATGGCCAGTGTGTCCGCCATTCACCCTGGCCGGTGTGTCCGCCATTCACCCCGGCCGGTGTGTCCAGCGGGATCCGGGATATCCCCCACTGGTCCGGGGGTGGGGTAAGCTGAAGTTTGGTGTCTGGAGGGCCTCGGTGCCAAGGAGAGCGGCAGCCTCTCCCCTGCCCCTGTAGGCCATGCCTGGATTTTAGTACTCTCGGCCCCAACGGGCCCCTGGGTAGTGTCCGTCAAGTCAGCGGGGCACCCCCGACGTGGGTGATGCACCCATGTGAAACTTTGGGCCATATTACCCCCGCTTTTTGCCCCATTTTTGCCCGCTCAGCCGGAGCTCGTGGCAGACACGTCTGCTCTGTTCGACGTCCAGACTCCGCCCCCCTATCTTGAGTTTCTTAACAAAGAATCTATTAAGTTCTCAGCTGCCGAGTCGACCAAGGCTAGACCATTCCCTATATCAGCAGAATTTTCATAGTGCAGGGAGAAGCAATCTCTTTAGAGGCAAGTGAGGGGATTCTGATGTCACATCCAAGGCAGGTCCCCCAAGCAAGACACTTGTTTCTCATTTGCCTTTTTTTTTTTTTTTTTTTTTAAGACAGAGTCCCTCCTTCCTCCTAAATAGCTTTTCTGCTTCAGTAAGCTTAGTAATTGCATTCTGACTCTGGCATAGTGGAGGTCTCGTAACTGTCAACCTTAGGCATAACTGATACAGTGAGGCTTCTGTTTCTATTCCTGTTATATTGTCTATCTCAGATTATATTATCTATATTGATGAGGCAGTGAATAAACCCTCCACGAATGCTGGAAAAAAACCTGGAACCTTCAGCGTCATTTGGTAGGCCTGAATGCCGCTCTACGAATGGTGAGGCCAGAACAATTACAGACGATAGTAGATTGGATGGCTGACAGTGCCTTCAGTTCCTGCACACTGCCTCCCACTCGGTGCCCTGCTGAAAGCTCAGAGTTGGCACCTGCAGCCCATGGCCATCTGTCTTTCACCTCACCCCCTTGCAAATCAGTCAAGCAGTCTGAGCCACAAGTCATGCAGCAGTCTCTTATGCTTTTTGTTTAATTCTTTTTATTAAATTTTTTCATGTAAATATTAATAGACATAACAACACCTAGGGGAAGGAACCTTACAGAGAGAAAATAAGGACTCCTATCCCCATTAAACATACATAAATATAATGTTCTATTTCAAATTTAATCAATAGGCCGTCTAGAACACAATAATATAGTAACATTAATGTCCCATCGAATGAATATCGTGGTCCAAAAATGGCCTTAAAAAGCCTTATAGATAAGACAGACAAAAACAAAGACAAAGACAAAACTGGTCATATATATTGCAGATCCCATACCACATTTAAATAAAACAATATGAGGCCAAGGAGCCCAGCAATAGAACCCATTATAAAAACATCAGACTAACCATAAGGTGATCGTATGAAGTAACCCCACTACCTCAGACTCATTAAAGCCCATTAATTTTTTCGACAAGACTAGAATAAAACGTCAGAGCATTAAAATTAGGATATTCTCTCATAGACAATAACCCCTTTTCCATCTCAACTTGGAATAGGAGTTGGGCTTTAACTTGATCTCTCGTAGGAATGTCAGTGCTTTTCCAAAATCTAGCTATTAATATTTTAGTAGCCAATAAACAGTGTATAATCACAATATCAAGATTATCCTTTATTTATGAGTCCAAAAGATGGAGTAAAGCGACTTCCGGTTTGAATTCCAAATAAGTACCTCCAATTCTATTTATAAATTCATATGTAATCGTCCAAAGAGATTTGATTCGATGGCAGGACCACCATATATGAACCATAGAGCCATCTGGATGTAGACACCGCCAACAGTTAGATGGGTGAGTAATAGAAATTTTAGCAAGTCTGATCGGTACCAAGTACCATCTATATAATATTTTAGTAAAAGTCTCTAAAATATTCAAACAGTGGATGATTTTTTTAGTCCTTACAAAGGATTTGCACCAACTATTAAATGGAATAGAAATTGCTAGATCAGTTTCCCATTTAGTTAAGGCTTTGGGGATAAGAGGGGTCCCTTTCATTTTTATTAATTCAACTGCAATAGAGAAGATCCTTTTAACGTTATACCTCGAAAAGATTTTCCTAAACAGTATTCCAAAACTGCCTTCTAAAACCAATATATTATCTTTCAAATAGCTCTTAATACGAAGAAAGTTAAATAATTCTCTAGAGGGTAAATCTAACCAATTTTTCAAAACATCAAAGCTTTTCAATTGGTGGTCATTATAAAGATCTTTTATCTTATGATTAGAGTCTTTATACCAATTCGGCAAATTTATCTCTAGCATAAAACATTCTAACGACCTTAGACTCAGATTCTCATATATTTTTCTGTTAATATTCAACTTCTTCTTTATATTAGTCCATTCTTTTAATGTCTGTGATAAAGACAAAGGACAATGAGAACCAATCTCGCACAGATGCCTATTCTGGCTTGCCTCTCTCCATAAAAGGAATTCGAGGTTATCTAAACCAAGTCTGGCTGCTTCAATTTTATACCAAGCTTGGTCTGTAGAGTCGCTTAATTGTAATTTACTGGCATGAACTAGTATATTAGCCTGGTAGATTTGATTAACAAGGGGGTAACCCAACCCCCCCTGATGGGCCTTCCTTGATAGAGTGTATGTACTAATTCTTGGTCTCTTCCCTCTCCAAACATACGCTGTAATGCTAGTTTGCAGCATATTCAGCCAATAGCTCGAAATCGAGAGAGGGAGCATACTAAATAAGTATGCCCATTTAGGAATTATATAAGCTTTAATAGTATTTATCCTTCCCCACCAGGAAATTTCATGCACTCTCCATTCTTTTAATAACATATTAGTCTCTTTTAACAGCTTCAAAAAATTGATTTCCATAGTCCGACTTATCTCTGCAGTTATGATTACCCCCAAATATATAAACTCTTTTTTTGTCCATTTAAAGTCGAAATCTTTCTTTAGGGAAAATAAATTATCTTTATGGATATTAATCGACATAGCTATTGTTTTATTCGTGTTCAATTTATAATTTGAAACACTACTGTATTTGTTAAATTCTTGCATTAAATGCGGAAGAGAAACCAGAGGATCCGTAATAGAAATTAAGATATCATCAGGATATAAACATATCTTCCATTCATCAAGTTGGCTTCCTATTCCTTTAATCCCAACATTTTGTCTAATATTATTTGCTAGTGGTTCAATTGATAAGATGTATAATAAAGGTGAAAGAGGACACCCCTGTCTCGTTCCATTATTAATATAGAACCAGTCTGAGCATAAATCACGGGCTACTATACGGGCAGAGGGATTCAATTATATAGCTCCCACCGCACTCAAGAACCATCCGTCAAAACCGAACTGTAACAAAGTTCTGTTCAGATATCCCCATCCGACCCTGTCGAAGGCTTTTTCTGCATCCACCGACAGGGTCAGAAGGGGGGTTCCCTCAACTTTTTTATTCTAAAATGTCCAAGACCCTGCGAGTGTTATCAGAGGAATGTCTTCCCTGCATAAAACCTATCTGGTCCCTGTGTATAAGTGATGGCAAAACTATTTTCAAACGTTCCGCTAAAATTGCGGCATAAAGTTTCATATCCACATTAACCAGAGAAATAGGGCGATAATTACTCACATCATCTGGACTTTTGCCCTGTTTCAAAATTGGAGTAATGTGAGCCCTTAATAAATCTTGAGATGCATTCCCTTTGATTGCCAATTCATTAAAGGTGTCAGTTAACAACGGAATTAATTGTCTCTTAAAAACCTTAAAAAACAAATTCATATACCTGTCCGGTCCAGGAGCTTTACTATTAACAAGCTTATCAATTGCCAATTCCACTTCATGAAAAGATATATTTCTATTAAGTTTCACCATCTAGTCATTAGATAATTTAAACAGATTGGAATTTTTCAAGTAACTGTCCAACACATCTTGATCAGGGGATTTATTCAGATTATAAAGTTTTTGATAAAACGCTCTAAATTTACTGGCAATTTCTTCAGGCTTATAGATGTAATTATTCCCATCTCTTAGTTTAGATATCTTATGGTCAGTCATCTTTTTCTTTAGTTTATTTGTTAAGACTGAGTCTACCCGGTTATTCTTATAATAATATTTAATATTTAACTTGTTTAAATTACATTCCACCCTATTCTTAATCTGTTCATTTATCTTTTCTTGGTAGACTTTAATAGCTAAAGCTCTATCTTCAGAGTAAACTTGTTTGTTAGCTTTAGAGAGATTATAAAATTGAATGTAAAGATCCGACAAAATATTATCTACATTTCTTTTTTGAAAACTTGAAAGTTTTATCCAATGTCCCCTAATGACTACTTTACACGAGGACCATAAACATTCTTTAGATACCTCCTCAGATGAATTCTCCTTAATAAAGAAATCAATTATCTTCTCTATATGTTCTACATTTGCTTTATTTTTTAGCAGATAATCTGCCAATTTCCAGATCTGAGGAGGTCTCTTATTAATTTCCACCAGATCTGCGATTACCATATCATGGTCTGACCAAGTATTTTCAACGACAGAAATTAGAGAGATTGCCTGAACTAATTTTAAATTACCCAAAATCATATCTATCCGAACAGCCGAATTATGTGGAATAGATCTGTGCGTAAAATTTCTTTCATTGGGATGGAACAGTCTCCAACAGTCAAACATATCCGCTTTCTTAATCACTCTGCTTAATGATGCCGCCTGCCTTTTAAGAGATTTATCTATCCTCTGATTTTTAGCCAATTGTTTGTCCCAAGAGGTATCAAAGATGCAATTAAAGTCACCTGCAAGAATGACTCTACCTTTTTTAACCTGTTCTACCAGACCTAAAATTTTCGTCAAAGTTTTAATTGGGTCTTTATTGGGTAAATAAACATTGACAAAAGTATAATCCAACCCATTCATTTGACCCACCAGAATAATAAATCTTCCTTCCGGATCTAAATAATTATAACTGCAATCAAAGATAACTTCTCTAGAAAAAATTATAGATACACCACATTTCTTTTTTCCTTTTAAAGAAGCGGAATAAATCACCGGATATTTTTTGAAGAACCATAGTTTTCTAGCTTCCCCTAACCAGTGGGTTTCCTGTATAAACCCTATTTGAATTTTCTGATTCACCAGAGTATTAAACAAATATCTTCGTTTAAGAGGAGAATTGAGGCCTTGGGCATTGATAGATAGGATTCTAACCATCAGTTAATCTTGGTTTCTTTTTAGGGCTCCTTGACCACATCTGCAACACATACGACCAGTTAAACATACTACACATCTGACAATACAACAATAAAACAATAAAATCTACATAAACTTCTGGAATACCAAAAATAATATTCCACATACTGAGAATCCCATAGACTCCCACAGGAATGAGCATGGGACTTTCCTATAACAAGAAAAAGAAAACAGAGAGGTGGAAGAAGTGAGAGAGAAGAAAAAAAAAATAAGATAAATAAATCTCGCTTCATAATTATCTGAAAGGTACACCATTCAAAATAAATATCTAAATTAAAATACTCTATATTGAATTATACCACTCCCAACAATATCGCTAATCTTCCTATTGCCCATTAAGGGTCATCGTGAATACACTTTCAACTTCCAAAGTGTTAATAGTAGGTATATCTAAATAATGTATTATTTACAGTGGTGTCATCATGGCCTTTACTCCCTTCATACCAATATGAAATACGTCACCAGATTGTACCAATTTAGGGCATTATAAATACCCCCTTATATCCCAAAATTGTGGTCACCCTAGTGCTCACTTAAATTCAAAGGTAACATCAATATAAATTTTTCCTTTTCCCTTCCGTTCCCTTCTTCCCGACTCTACTCTATATTTGTTACACCACCCCTAATATTTCCCTGAATTTTTTCTGTTGTCCCTAATAGGACCAATGTGAATACACTCTCATTCTCTATAAACAAACTAATGTAGTGAAAACACCAGGATCATTACTCCAATTTTACCATTATAAACTAATACCCTTATTGTTCCTATTAAGAGCGTTATAAATACCTTCTTAAGATTTAGGCATATATTCACTCTTGTGCACTTCTATGTGTTACCGCAATATCACCATATTACAATTTTACCACAGATTATCCCTATAAAAGCGTTGTAAATATGCACTTAACTCCCATAACCATTTAAAAAAAAAACATCCTTTATCCTCTCATCTCTTCCACCTCCCTCGCCCTCCATCTTCCAGGCGAGAACGCAAAGACATCACTTCGCCCGCCAGACTAAATACCTAAAACTACTTATCAATATCTTTTAACCAGGCATGAACCAGATCCGCTGATTTGAAAGACTTCCAGATGTCATTATAACAAATTAAAAGAACTGATTGAGCGATCCATTTAAACTTTAAGTTGAATTTCTTCAGACACGGAAAGATCGTGGAAAATAAATTTCTTCTTTGCCTCGTTATGTAAGATACATCTGTTAACACTTTTATTGCTGTAAATCTCTCATCGTTTATCTTCGTCTTCCTCGCTGTCTGAAGAATCTGAGTCCTAAGATCGTATGAAACAAATGTTACAATAACATCACGTGGATACAATTGATCTTTCTTTCTATAGGAAAGATGGTGGTACCTAGACAATTTAATATCTTGCTGTACTGTAAGGACCCCCAGACAGTTAAAATATTTTATCAAAAAATCATATAGTTGAGCGTCTAATATATCCTCAGGTATATTTCTGAACCTTAGATTCAGCCTTCTTGATCTGTCTTCCAGCTCGCACATTTTATCTTCCATTACTTTCAATTTCAATTCCATCTTGATCTGAGTATCCTTTACTGCCTGGAGCTGAAACACAGTATCTTCTTCCTTTTCTTCTAATTTATGAATGCGTTCCTTTAATTCTGCTAAGTCCATCTTTATATCAGAAAACTTATCACTCAAATCTTTTTTAATGTCTTTAGATAGATCTTCCAAACATTTCTTTAGAAAAGAAGGAGTAACTACTTCTTTGTCCAGAACTTTGATAGGTGAAACAAAAACCCATGTTTGAAGAGATTCCAGAGAAGATTGCTCCACACAGTCGTGACCATCTTGTGGAACAAAAAAGCCGATAATCTTTTTTCTTGCTTTTGGCCTTTTTTATCAGCTTTTGTTGAGGCTTTACTCTCCTGTGCTTTTTTGGAAGACATATCTTCTTCTTATGTGTCACTTTTTATACTATGTTCTATATTCACACTGTGATAACTGGCTATTAGGTATAAGATGCCACAATATTCACAGTATTATAACTGCCTTATGATATATGGTACCACAGTGTACACAGTGTTATAACTGCCTTTTGGTATAAAATGCCACAGAATTCACAGTGTTATAACTGCCTTTTGGTATAAGATGCCACTATATTCACAGTGTTTTAGCTGTCTTTTGGCATAAGGTGCCACAGTGTTCACAATGTTATGACTGTCTTTTAGTATAAAATGCCACAATGTTCACATTGTTGTAACTGCCTTTTGGTGTAAAATGCCACAGTATTCACAGTGTTATAACTGCCTTTTGGTATAAGGTGCCACAGTGTTCACAGACTTATGACAGCCTTTTGATATAGAATGCCACAATGTTCACAGTGTTGTAACTGCCTTTTGGCATAAGGTGCCCCAGTATTCACAGAGTTATGACTGCCTTTTGGTATAAGACACCACTATATTCACAGTGTTATAACTGCCTTTTGGCATAAGGTGCCACAGTGTTCACAGAGTTTTAACTGCCGTTTAGTATAAAATGCCACAATATTCACAGTATTATAACTGCCTTTTGGTATAAGGTGCCACAGTATACACAGTGTTATAACTGCCTTTTGGTATAAGGTGCCACTATATTCACAGTGTTATAACTGCCATTTGGCATAAAATGGCACAGTATTCACAGCATTATGGATACCGTTTGGTGTAAAGTGCCACAATTTTCACAAAATTATAACTGCCTGCAGGCATAAAATGCCACAGTGCTCACAGTGTCTTAAAGTGTGCTATAAAAGTGCCAAAAAGCGATAAAGAAAAAAGTAGCGTTCTCACACAGTCTAAAGTTATACTGGATGTCCGCGCTAGTTCACTTAGCTATCGACCTGTCTAGTACCATGCTGCTGGATCGATTGGCTAGGTAGATATCAGCCTACTTGGGCTCCGTGTTAGATAGATATCAGCCTGCTTGGGCTCCGAGTTAACGAGGCGGAAATGGCGCCTCTTGGCTTAGCGTCTCGCCATCTCTTCCCGCCAGTCTCTCCGATCCGGTCCCAGCTCCTCCCCTCCCGGCGTGAGCGTCGTCACGTCACCACTTACGTCATCACGAAACACTTCAACTGTTTTGTATCCTCTTATGCTTTTTGATGACTCTGCTGGCGGGGTTTCCGTGGGCCATCCACCTAGCCCTGGCCCAGAAGTGGAAGAGATTAAGTGCACTGATGCACAACCACTTATGTGTGAGGATGTGGACATGCGACGACCACCGCAGCACGTCTCTGATGATGATGAAACACAGGTGCCAAATACTGTGGCTTTCTGCAGTGTGCAGACCGGCAAGGAGGGCAGGGTTGAGGAGTGGGTGGAAGATGATGTGGAGGATGATGACGTCCTACACCCCACATGGAAGGTCATGCGAGTGACGTGTGCAGTTTGGAGGAAGAGGTGGTGGTTGCACAGAGGCACCAGCACAGCATAAGAGGGAGCAGGGTACAAAAGCGGAGCGGCCGTCCCCTAGACGGTACGCCTGCTACTTCCCACCGCACCCAGGGACAGAGCACACCAAAGCCAGCTCCAAGGAGTTCCCTGGCATGGAAGTTCTTCAGACAATGTGCTGATGGTAAGACACGAGTGGTTTGCACGCTGTGCAATCAGAGCTTGAGGCGAGGCATAAACGTTCTAAACCTGAGCACAACCTGCATGACCAGGCATCTACATGCAAAGCATGAGCTGCAGTGGAGTAAGCACCTCAAAAACCAAGAAAGGTCTCAGGCTCCTCCTGCTTCCTCTTCGACTGCTGTCTTGGCCTCTTCCTCCACCTCTGGAGTCAGAGTGGCACCTGCCACCCCACACACAGAGGATGTGGCAGCAATGCCACCATGTCCGCCACCGTCCCCAAGCATCTCCACACTGTCCCATGGAAGCGTTCAGCTGTCCGTCTCCCAAACACTGGAGAGAAAGAGGAAGTACCCCAGTAGCCACCCGCGATCCCTGGCCCTGAATGCCAGCATTTCAAAATTCCTGGCCTTTGAAATGCTGTCATTCCGTCTGGTGGAGACGGACAGTTTTAAAAACATGATGGTGGTGGCTGTCCCACAGTACGTGGTTCCCAGCTGCCACTACTTTTCCAGGCGAGCCATCCCTTCCCTGCCCACAAAATCAGGTGTGCACTGCGCAACTCCATCAGTGGCAAGGTCCACATAACCACAGATACGTGGACCAGTAAGGACGGGCAGGGATGCTATATCTCCCTAACTGCACACTGGGCAAATGTAGTGGCGGCTGGGCCTGAGGCGCATAGCAGTTTGGCACATGTCCTTCCACCACCGAGGATTGCAGGGCATTTCTCTTTGCCTCCTGTTGCCTCCTCCTACTACTCCGCTTCCTCCTCCTCTACCACCACCTCATCCAGGCAGCGTAACACCTTCACCACCAACTTCAGCACAGCCATAGGGAAACGACAGCAGGCTGTTTTAAAACTCATATGTTTGGAGGAAAAACCCCACATCGCGCAGGAGCTGTGGACGGGTATGGCACAACAGACCGATGAGTGGTTGTTGCCACTGAGCCTCAAGCCCGGCCTGGTGGTGTGCGATAATGGGCGAAATCTCGTAGCAGCTCTGGGCCTAGCCGGTTTGCCGCACATCCCTTGCTTGGCGCATGTGCTGAATTTGATGGTGCAGAAATTCCTGACAAACTACCCAGATATATCAGAGCTGCTGCAGAAAGTGCGGGCCGTCTGTGCGTGCTTTTGGCGTTCTCACCCTGCTGCTGCTCACCTGGTGACTTTCCATTATGGCAGGTTTTCTCTCCAATAAAAAGGACTCCTCTACCTGGTGTCAGGATGCAGATCTTGTATTTTCCGAATCTATTTTAAGTAATGAAGAACCTAGCTATACATTAACAGCAGGGTTTAATTCACTCCAATCTCTACAAACAACAGATAAGAATTAGCTGGGAAATTGCTTCATTAGAAAATTATTTTAAAAAAGGACTTATACCAAGGGGCTTGAGAGTCCCTACAACACCTACTTACCATATTGATGAGGATGAGTTTGTGAAGGAATGGGAGGAAGCCGCAGGCCAATGCTCAACCCGCTTTATGCAAATTATTTGTAAATACGAAAAGAAAAAACTACAAGATATAGAGGGAAAAATAGATAATGAAATTGGGAAAATCGACCAATTGAAATTAGACCCCACCTTTTCCTCCAATGAAAGTAAATTACAAAATAATTTAGATAGAAATCAAGCCACAATTAAACAAAGAAAACATGAAAAATTCTTGAGAGATCATACAGATTTTAAAACAGGCAATATCTATAGGAAGTTCCAAAGGTGGATAGGGATCAGGTGTCCACCTCTGAATACGAAACAAGCGGATCTGACACTGATTCGCAGGCTACCCCATCAACCTCAAGCGAACAGAATAGAAGCATCCTTAAAAAAGGAGTTACTTTTTTAGAGAGGACACAGGGCGGGGAACGCCCCCAATTGAGACCAAGATCCAGGAGACAGCCCTATCGGAAAAATCGATACTAGAGAGAGATCAAGTTGTGAATTTATCACAACATATCCTGACCCAGGTAAAGTTAGAGTTGTTGAGAAGAGGGTTATCCTTTATTCCAGTTCCACGGTTTGACAAATTCAACTGGGTAAAAGATATCCACTTATTTGCTCGGAAACTTTTACTTCACAAAATTTATGTTTTAAATAATGAGAAAAGGGCCAAAGCATTAGGCTTGGAACCCAAAGACTATCAACTTACCTTAGACTTATTGGGAGAAAAAAGCGACCCCTCAGAAAGGGAACAATGCCCTCTCACAGATCTAAGCCGCAAGAGTGAATATTGCCCAAGACTGGGAGATTCTAAATATGTTGAAACATTTGTGGAAATGGTGTGCAAAGAAATTGATAACCTGTCGGTTCCTAAAATTACTCTTAAGCCTAACTCTAATTTACCATACAAAGAAGTACAGGCTTTAAAAAATCTACAAGCCAGAAATGAGATAACAATTAAACTCTCTGACAAAGGGGGAAATATTGTGATTCTCGATACCACACACTATGTCTCAATCACCAAAAACATTCTTACTGATGTTACAACATACAAAATTCTAAAATCAGATCCCACGAAAGTGTTCCTTGAAAAATTGAAATATATTTTACAAAGGGGACTAAAGGATAACTTGATATCAAAGCAAGAATATGATTTCATGCTTATTGTAAACCCGCGGACACCCACATTCTATAGCCTACCCAAAATTCATAAAAAACATCAAGAGTTATCGGGTAGGCCTATAGTATCGGGGGAACAATAGCATGACACAAAATGTCAGTGTGTACTTAGATCATATTCTAAGACCGTTGGTGGCAAAGTTTCCCTCCTATCTAAGAGACACAAAACAAACTCTGGCACACCTTAATACATTAACCATGTCCACTAACTCTATACTTTGCAGCTTAGATGTGGAGGCGCTTTACAGCTCGATCCCTCACACCAAAGGGCTTGAGCATACAGGTTACTTCTTACAAAAGTGGGGCACACATCTTCAAAAACATAGTGAATTTGTTATCGAACTGTTACACTTTGTATTAACGCATAACTTTTTTTATGTTTGATGGCGCCCACCAGGTGCAGGGTACGGCTATGGGGACGTCTTGTGCGCCCTCATATGCCAACCTGCACCTGGGGTGGTGGGAAGAAAAAATAGTGTTTGTAGACCACTCCAACGAATTCATTCAATATATTCTCTCTTGGAAGAGATTAATAGATGATATTATGTTCGTTTGGAGTGGCACTTCTTTCCCTCTTTGTACAGGGACTCAATAACAATGATCTCAATTTAAGATTCACGTTTGAAATGGGTAAACCATCTCTTAATTTCCTAGACCTTACTTTAACTCCCGAGGCCAATGGTACCATTAAAACTGACCTTTTTAGAAAAAATATGGCCACCAACAGCCTACTGAATTGGGGAAGTCATGATCCGGCCCCTCTAAAAAGAGGCATACCAACTGGCCAGTATTTGCGCCTTAGGCGGAACTGCTCAGACATTGAGGATTTTAAGATAAGAGCAAAGGAGTTATGTACAATGTTTAGAGCTAAAGGATGCCCCCATAAATGTCTAAAAAGAGTGTAACACAGAGCTTTACTAACTGACCGAGGCCCTAAAAATCATACCAACTTTGATTCAAAGCAATTGAGATGCA
This sequence comes from Pelobates cultripes, assembly GCA_933207985.1. Classification (NCBI taxonomy): domain Eukaryota; kingdom Metazoa; phylum Chordata; class Amphibia; order Anura; family Pelobatidae; genus Pelobates; species Pelobates cultripes. The sequence continues at coordinate 148,110,363 of OW240919.1, forward strand.
TCGCTACTTATGATGCAGGCTGGGAGCACGTTAGGACTATCCTGAATAGATATTGGCCCCTGCTCAGACAGGATGAGAGGTAACTGCCCAGAATGTAGTCTTGGTGGCACGAAGAGGTAAAAACATCACAGACGTTTTAGTACACAGCCACTTCAAAAAAATCACGTATTATGCATTTCAATGCGTATTTTATTTTATATTAGTAGAGCTCGCAATATTTATCTATTAATAGAGAACCTGATTTAAGTAAGGGCATCTCTATACTGTCAGCACGTTACTGCTTATGGGTTATCAAATACAGTATATTTGTTTACATTTTTCGAGAGAGGAGGAGCTATCACAAGTTTGGTTGGCGGCTCCTCCCGCCCAGATCCCGCCCCCACCCCCTCGAGCAGTACGGCAATCCAACTTCCAAAGGGAGGGCTCTAACCTCACTATGGGACGGCTTTGCCGGCCCTTGGCCCGCCCCCCACTGTCAATTCAATTGGATTTACACTCAATGCCCTAATGACGCTGCGAAAGGGGAGGAGCAACTGTCCCACGGCGGACACGCCGGCTCTCCATCTCCATCCATGCCTCCTTACACACCTGTAAATGGTCACCCAGGAGATTTGAGTATGAAGCTGATGGTTTAAATTCATCACCAAAATTGAGGTATTTTCAACCCTGATGAAGGTGCAACTGCACGCACCGAAACGCGGGTCGGGTTTCTCTTTTATTTGTTTGTTTTCATTCACTAATGGTAGCACTAGGTGTTTAACACCATTAATTCTTTTGATTTAGCAGCTCAGAGTTTTCTTTAGTTTAAGGGGGTACTTGGGAGGTCTCAGTTTTTTTACATAGGGACAGCATAGAACATCCTTGAAGGTGTTGTCTTAGGTGCTACAGGGTCTAACAGTTTAGTATGGCTTTTCACTTGGCTTCTTGACTTGAGGGCCATCTGAAATATCTGACAGTTTTTGGTAATCACTGAGGATTTTGAGCATCTTTATTATAGGCTCTCTATCATTCCCTCTGCCATTGAGCTATTTCTATTTTTAGGATTCAGACCAGCCTCTACTAGCTGACCCTGACCATCATTCAATCTCCCACATGATCGTTTATTCATTGTTTCTTATACCAGCCCAGATTTATTGATTATTTGTTGGTGACTTTGCAGTAAACCTGTACCCTCCTAACTAGTCTGAGCTTTAGATAATGGTTGAAGGTCAGTCCTGTATTTTTGAGATACGGATGACCTTCAGACGATCTGTATATACCTATGGTCCCATATATATAGTGCCTCACATTTTATAAGTACCAAGTATTTAGCGTTTTATATAAATATTTTTTTTTTGGCACTTTTAGGACTATATGTTGATGACTTAGATAAGTCTATGACTCTAACTCCGTGCTGATTTTCTTGACTTTGTATAAAAACCAGGTTTGGAGTCCCATTTCTTTTTTGAGATTCCACCCATTTATTTAGTGTTTTCTTTGATTAATATCGATTTACACATTTAGTAGAAATCGTTTTCACACAGTTTTTTTCTTTCGCTTATCTATCTGTGTGCCATTTTGCACTGTTTCGAGTACTCCACCAACATGACTCCGTTCTCAGTCTTACTATCCCGCTTCTATGTCTCCTTGAAAAAACGCTTCGGGTGATCATGGAAGAGGATATGGCACAGGAGGAAGAGGAGGAGGAAGAGGGGTCATGTCCACAGTTATCAGGCCAGTCATTCACAGGTGGCTTGGAGGGTGGGTTCCTGCACCAGCATAGGCCAGGTACACAATTGTCCAGCCAGGGCACAGTTCTGGAGGAAGGTGGCACCCAACGCAGCTTGTGGGCATCACTGGAGCGTGGCTGGGGGGGTACAGAGGACACAGACAATACACCTCCCACAGAGGACAGCTTGTCCTTGCCTCTGGGCAGCCTGGCACACATGAGCGACTACATGCTGCAGTGCCCACATTCTAACTTGTGCTGATTACTGGGAGGCCACCCTGCTGGATCCCCATTACAAGGACAACATCCCCATTAATTCCCTCACTGGAGCGTGATCGGAAGATGCGCGACTACAAGCGCATGCTGGTAGATGCGCTGCTGAGGGCATTCCCAACTGACACCGGGGGCTCAGTGGAAGCACAAGGCGAAGGCAGAGGAGGAGGAAGAGGTTGCCAATGCAGCTGGGGCACAGCCAGCACCTCAGAAGGCAGGGTTAGCATGGCCGAAATATGGAAAAGCTTTGTCAGCACGCCACAAAACCAGCACCACCGTCTGATATGGAACATCTTAGCAGGAAGCAGCATTCTCTTTCATTGTTCAAACTGAGCGCAACTCCTGTTGCATGGAGAAAAGGCCTTCACAAGCCTCTGCTATTGTGTACATAGTATATACTAAGTGACCCTTAGGTTGAGGAGGCGGTGACCGTGGTGGTGTAGGTGGAAGCAGCGGTGGAGGAGGAGGAGGTAGCCAACACTGTTTTTTTTTTTTTTGTTTGTTTTTTTAAGTGGCGACAGGCGAGCAGCACTAGGGTGAGAACGCCTAAAGCGCGCACAGAAGGCACACACTTTCTGCAGCAGCTCTGATATATCTGGGTAGTTTTTCAGGAATTTTTGCACCACCAAATTCAGCAAATGCACCAGGCAAAGGATGTGCGTCAAACCAGCTAGGCCCAGAGCTGCTACAAGATTTTTCTCATTATCGCACACCACCAGGCCGGGCTTGAGGCTCAGTGGCTACAACCACTCATCGGTCTGTTGTTCCATGCCAGTCCACAGCTCCTGCGCGGTGTTGGGGTTTCCCCCCAAACATTTGAGTTTTAAAACAGCCTGCTGTCATTTCCCCATGGCTGTGCTGAAGTTGGTGGTGAAGGTGTTACGCTGCCTGGATGAGGTGGTGGTAGAGGAGGAGGAAGCGGAGTAGGAGGAGGAGGCAGCAGGAGATAAAGAGAAATGCCCTGCAATCCTCGGGCCCAGCCGCCACTACATTTGCCCAGTGTGCAGTTAGGGAGATATAGCGTTCCTGCCCGTGCTTACTGGTCCACGTATCTGTGGTTATGTGGACGTTGCCACAGATGGAGTTGCGCAGTGCACACCTGATTTTGTCCGCCAATTGGTTGTGCAAGGGATGGCTCGCCTGGAAAAGTAAAGGTCGCTGCGAACCACATACTGTGGGACAGCCACCGCCATCATGTTTTTAAATCTGTCCATCTCCACCAGACGGAATGACAGCATTTCAAAGGCCAGGAATTTTGAAATGCTGGCGTTCAGGGCCAGGGATCGCGGGTGGCTAGGGGGGTACTTCCTCTCTCTCTCTCTCCAGTGTTTAGGAGATGGACAGCTGAACGCTTCCATGGGACAGTGTGGAGATGATTGGGGACTGTGGCAGACGTGGTGGCGTTGCTCTGACTCCAGAGGTGGAGAAAGAGGCAGAGACAGCAGCAGAAGAGGAAGCAGGAGGAGCCTGAGACCTTTCTTGGTTTTTCAGGTGCTTACTCCACTGCAGCTTGTGCTTTGCATGTAGATGCCTGGTCATGCAGGTTGTGCTCAGGTTTAGAACGTTTATGCCTCGCTTCAGGCTCTGATTGCACAGCGTGCAAACCACTCGTGTCTTGTCATCAGCACATTGTCTGAAGAACTTCCATGCCAGGGAACTCCTTGGAGCTGGCTTTGGTGTGCTCGGTCCCTGGGTGCGTTGGGCAGTAGCAGGCTTACAGTCTAGGGGATGGCTGCTCCGCTTTTGCACCCTGCTCCCTCTTATGCTGTGCTGGTGCCTCTGTGCGACCACCGCCTCTTCCTCCAAACTGGACACGTCACTCACATGACCTTCATTATCCTCCACATCATCTTCCACCCACTCCTCAACCCTGCCCTCCTTGCCGGTCTGCACACTGCCGAAAGCTACAGCAGTTGGCACCTGTGTTTCATCATCAGAGACGTGCTGCGGTGGTCCTTGCATGTCCACATCCTGACACATAAGAGGTTGTGCATCAGTGCACTCAATCTCTTCCACTTCTGGGGCAGGGCTAGGTGGATGGCCAACGGAAACCCCACCAGCAGAGTCATCAAAATGCATAAGAGACTGCTGCATGACTCGTGGCTCAGACTGCTTGGCTGATTTGCAAGGGGGTGAGATGAAAGACAGATGGCCATGGGCTGCAGGTGCCAACTCTGAGCATTCAGCAGGGGACTGGATGGGAGACAATGTATAGGAACTGGAGGCACTGTCAACCATCCAATCTACTATCGCCTGTACTTGTTCTGGCCTCACCATTCGTAGAGCGGTATTCGGGCCTACCAAATAACGCTGAAGGTTCTGTCGTCTACTCGCACATGAGGAAGGTGTTTCTATTGTGCATGTAGCTGGCACAGATCAACCATGTCCTCTCCTTCCAACAGGAGCTCCACCAACACCAGCAGCACCACGACCAGGGCCACGTCCCTTATTTGACGCTCTCCTCATTTTTTGCATTCACCCACCAAACTAACAGAAGTTTTTATGTCAGGTGACAATGTAACCGCCAATAGTCAACAATTTTTTTATTTTTTTTGTAATTTAGCTTATTGGACTGCAAGAAATCCACCGCCGGCCGCAAATGTATTATTTAGCACCAAAACAATTCGAATTTTTACAACTGCGCTGTAAGCGTAGTACTTGAGGCTTCTATTTGACTCTCAGATATGAAGCGCACGCCCCAAATTTACTATTTAGCAGATTATCACCCAGAAAATAAGAATGTTCACAGACCTAAATTGGTCTTTCAGCCAAATTTACTAATACTAAGTACAAATTACTTAGTATTAGTAAATTATGCCCCTACTTGCTATACTGCGAGTAGGGGCATGTCTATTAAACAGTGAGCAGCCTATGCGGGTGGGGGCCCTAAATTGGAATAAGGACCTAATGTTTTTGACCGTGGTGGTGTAGGTGGAAGCAGCGGTGGAGGAGGAGGAGGTAGCCAACACTGTTTTTGTTTTTTTTGTTTTTTTTTTAAGTGGCGACAGGCGAGCAGCACTAGGGTGAGAACGCCTAAAGCGCGCACAGAAGGCACACACTTTCTGCAGCAGCTCTGATATATCTGGGTAGCGGTGGGTGGGGGCCCTAAATACTAATAAGGGGGGAACCTAATGTCCTCCCCTCTGGCCCCCACCCCTGAGCGGTGGGTGGGGCCCTAAATACTAATAAGGGGGGACCTAATGTCCTCCCCCCTGGGTTGGGGGCCCTAAATGTCCTCCCCCCTGGCCCCCACCCCTGAGCAGTGGGTGGGGGCCCTAAATACTAATAAGGGGGGACCTAATGTCCTCCCCCCTGGCCCCCACCCCTGAGCGGCGGGTGGTGTCCCTAACCCCTGAGCGGTGGGTAGTGGCTCTAAATACTAATAAGGGGGGACCTAATTTCCTCCTCCCTGACCCCCACCCCTGAGCGGCGGGTGGGGGCCCTAAATAGTAATAAGGGGGGGACCTATTGTCCTTCCCCCCCAACCCCCACCTTTGACAAAGGCCCTGTTGTGGGACGAAATGTTGTTTCGATTTTGCTCTAATAAATCTGCCTACTGGATTGAACTTGAGTGCATGGAACATCATTACTTTTTTGCAAAACACATTGTGAGGATTGACCAACCTCAGGACCGGTTTCACCCCGGGATCATTAAAGTATATGTGAATATTTGTAGATAAATTATTTGGTATAATATTTTTATTTTTTTAATTATTAAAAAATATATTTTAATTTAAATAAAAAATAAATTCACACTCACACACACAGCACCCAGACACACACAGCACACCCAGACACACACACAGCACCCCCAGACACACACACAGCACCCAGACACACACACAGCACCCTCAGACACACACACAGCACCCCCAGACACACACACAGCAACCCCAGACACACACACAGCACCCTCAGACACACACAGCACCTCCAGACACACACACACAGCAACCCCATACACACACACAGCACCCTCAGACACACACACAGCAACCCCAGACACACACACAGCACCCTCAGACACACACAGCACCCCAGACACACACACAGCACCCCAGACACACACACAGCCCCCAGACACACACACAGCACCCCAGACACACACACAGCACCCCCAGACACACACACAGCAACCCCAGACACACACACAGCACCCTCAGACACACACAGCACCTAAACACACACAGCATACCCTCAGACACACACAGCGTACTCTCAGACACACACAGCACCCTCAGACACACACAGCGAAACCTCAGACACACAGCACCCTCGCTCACACACACAGCACACACACACACATATATATAAAATAACCCTCAGTGAGTTAACAAAGAAAATTAGAAACCTAGAATGTGATGGCAGATAAAAACACCCTCACACACAGCACCCCTCTTACATACACAAACTACAGCACCCCTCACACTGCACCACTACACACATTACGCTCCAGATACACGCTAGATCCCTTACCCTATATGCACTCTTAATCCTCTATACACACACACAATCTCCTATACACACTCAGTGTCCTTTACACACTAGATCTCCTACACACACACACACACTGCACCACCTACACACACACACTACATTCCTTGTCAGCAAACACATACAACATTCTCTAAACACACCCTCTCTACAACCCCTACACACACTATGTCACCTATACACACACACTACAGCCCGTATAACATTATGCCCCCTATACACACACTCTCCACAGCCCCTAGCCACACATATTACACCCATAGGCGTGCGCAGCCTATTGCATTAGGGTGTGCACCCTAAAGCACAAACATACGCCGCGCACTCTCACAGACACACACACACTCACAGACACACACACTCACAGACACACACACACACACACACACACTCACAGACAGACACACACACACTCACAGACACTCATACACTCACAGACACACACACACTCACACTGACACATACTCACACACTCACAGACACACACACACTGACACATACTCACACACTCAGACACACTGACACATACTCACACACTCACAGACACACACTCACACTGACACATACTCACACACTCACAGAAACACACACTGACACATACTCACACACTCACAGAAACACACACTGACACATACTCACACACTCACAGACACACACTCACACTGACACACTCACACACTCACAGACACACACTCACACTGACATACTCACACACTCACAGACACACACTCACACTGACATACTCACACACTCACAGACACACACTCACACTGACACATACTCACACACTCACAGACACACACTCACACTGACACAGACTCACACACTCACACTGACACATACTCACACACTCACAGACACACTGACACACACACACACAAATTATTATATTTTAATTTTAAAAAAAAAATGTCCACCCAGCCTCCTACCTGGAGTGCTGGTGGACTTGTTCCTGGGGTCCAGTGGGGGCGGGCGCCTTTCTCCAGTTCAGCCGCGGCGAGGGAGCTCTCTGCTCTCTGCTGTCTGCTCCCTCTCGCCGCGCGGGCTGTCTGCTGGAGCTGGGAGCCGGAATATGACGTCATATTCCGGCTCCCGGCATCACTGCAGGGTGGGTGGAATCATCACCTCTTGCCCTCCCATGACAGGAGCAAGAGGTGAAACAGGGGGCACTGAGTGCCTGCAGGAACGCTGTTCCTGCAGGACTCAAACCATAGGCGTGCCACGGGGATTAGGGTGTGCCCAGGCACACCCGGCACACCCTGTGCGCACGCCTATGATTACACCACAAACACAAATGAAATTGACCTATTTACAAAATACCACACCACACTCTACACACACGCAATCCCACAAGCAGGTTTCAAACACATGCACCATACACTTTCCTGGCCCTTTTGTCTTCTGGTATCCCACTTGTGGAGACACCAGAGACAATTTAAAAGCAAACACAGCGCAAGCATGCTAATAAATTTGCTTGCGCTGCGCAGAACAAATACAGGGCCTTTTTCTAATGCCAGAGTTCTTCAGCGGGGCTCTGCGCATTGAACCAACATGCTCACATTGAGAGTGGGCGTGCTTGTAATTAGTGATGACAAAACACACCCTCTCTGGCCCCGCCCCCTTCTTAGGGGGCTGCTCTGATTGGAAAATGCCCGGGCCTCATTTTTTTCCCAGTCCGCCCCTCTCCACAACTATTATCAAGGCCACTATCAGAAATTTTTGGGCCCCTAACACAGCTCAAGATCTGGGCCCCCAGGGGCCTGCCTCCAAGCCCCACCCCCAGGGCCCACCTCCAAATCCCGCCCACAGGACCCACCTCCAAATCCGCCCACAAGGAAGCAGTGTTTGTAGAATGGATACAGTGTGTGTTTGTGTGTGTGTGTGTGTATATATATATATATATATATATATATATATACACTCACTGATACAAAAGGGCACAGATATACACACACACAAAGATACACACATACTGACACACACATACATACTGAAACAGACATAAACACATACAGACATACATACTGACACACACATACTGAAACAGACATACACACATACAGACACACAGACATACATATCAATAAACAGTTAATATAGAGAAAAAGTAATAAAAAGCTGACAGACACATGAAAGGTTATTCCTCAAACCAAGCAAAAAATTGGTATGTGTGTACTTCGTAATATAGTTCACTTTCCACCTCCACAGCGGTGGAAAAAGGGAGATCTGGGGTGGTTTTCTGTGTTATATCCCAATAGGGATTATACTTTGTATCCAGTGCCAAAAATAACGATCATGTACCACTCCATTGGTGCAGCATTAGTCCATGAACAAATCGGACACACGATATGTTCATGGAAGGCGGCAGACACACGATATGTTCATGGAAGGCAGTGGACACACGATACGTTCATGGAAGGCGGACACACGATACGTTCATGGAAGGCGAACACACGATACGTTCATGGAAGGCGGACACACCATACGTTCATGGAAGGCGGACACACCATACGTTCATGGAAGGCGGACACACCATACATTCATGGAAGGCGGACACATGATACGTTCATGGAAGGTGGACACACGATACGTTCATGGAAGATGGACACACGATACATTCATGGTAGGCGGACACGCGATATGTTCATGGACTAATGCTGCAAGGCAGACACACGATATGTTCATGGACTAATGCTGCACCAACAGAGTGTATCCAGTGCCAAAAGTAACGATCATGTATCAAAGTATAATCCCTATTGGGATATAACACAGAAAACCACCCCAGATCTCCCTTTTTACACCACTGTGGAGGCGGAAAGTGAATTCTAATAATAATAATAACAACTATATTACGAAGTACTCCCCCTCTGCATCTATTCATTGGGGACCACTGTACAGCGCTGACACTTTTCTCCATTGAACAATTTTTTGGTTGCTTTGAGGAATAACCTTTCATGTGTCTGGCAGCTTTTTACTACTTTTTCTCTATATTAACTGTTTATTGATATTTCTTTTGTGCTTTTTCATTTTTACTTTGGTATTTGTATCTTGATTATTCCTATACTTAAAAGCAGCATTTTTAGACATTTTAACCCCTTAAGACCGGAGGGCGTACTATTACGCCTTATTTTAAGCGGATCTAAACGCTGCCGGGCGCAATAATACGCCCTCCTTTTTTTTTTACTTACCCGGTCGCTGGCGATCCCATGCCGGCGATCGTGGTTGGGGGGACTCCCAGGGAGCCCCCCGCGGCACATCCGACCTCCTGCAGCTCCCCCGGCCATGTGAGAGTGAGGTCCTTGCAAGGACCTCACAATCACATGGCCGGGTTAGCTGGCTGCTGCATTGCCAGCAGGGGGACTGCCTGTAATGACAGTTAGTCCCCCTGCTGGCTGGAAATCAAATAAAATTAAATTAAAATCAGTGTAAAAAAATATATATATGATCTAAGTATATATATACACATATACATACACACACATACACTGTCTAGGTGTATTTTACTATTAATATATATATAATTATATATTTATATTAATATCAAATTACACGTAGACTGATACTGATTAAATATATATATAATTATTGTTATAATATAAAAAAATGTAAATACAAAAAATTAAAAAATAATTAAAAATAATTAAAAATATATATACATGTGTGTGTTATTTCGTTCTAACTGTATTGTGATATTAATATATATATATATTTATATCAAAATACACGTAGAACGAAATAATATATATATATATCTATATACATAAATATATACGTATATATCACTATATATATACCTATATATAAATAAAAATATTTTTAAAAAATTATATATATATATAGAAAAAGGTGCATTCGATTTGCACTACTAGAGATAGAGAAATCATTACATCACTGTCTTGTGACAAAAAAATAGTGATAAGACCTGCTGATAAGGGGGGAGGTATAGTTGTGATGGACTATGCGGATTACCGCAAAGAGATCTTGAATCAGTTAGCAGACCGATAGACATATTCTCAAATCCCTGAGGACCCCACGGTACAATTACAACACCATCTTGATAAGATACTTAAAAGAGGCCTGGAAGCTAATTATCTAACCAGTGAACTGTACAAATTTTTGACACAGCAGAACCCTAGGACCCCAATCCTATATACTCTGCCAAAGGTACACAAAAGTGTTGAGAAACCTCCTGGATGGCCCATTGTGTCGGCTAAACAAGGAGTCCTAGAACCGATAGCACAATGGCTAGACTTTCTAATAAAAAACAGAGAGGCTAACTTAACGACTTGCCTGTAAGATACACCCACTTTTTTACAACAAATTTCAGCCATGATGTTACCCTCTGGACCAATTATGCTACTGACCTGCGATGTTAAAAGTTTATACACAGTCATTTCCCACCTTGAAGGCATAACAGCAGCTAAACAGGTATTAGCCGAATCACCATACTATCATGGCCCACCTATTGAGTATATAATGGAATTATTGGAAGCAGTGTTCTCAATTATTGAGCTTACAATGACGGCCAGTCCTACAACTGTTGATTTTCTGGACATGAGGGTGCATTGAGAACAGGAAATTAACATATACTTTGTTTACCAAATCTACTGACCGCAATACATTCCTACATGCCAAGAGCTTTCATCCAAATCCATTGAAAGCTTCTCTGCCTTATTCTCAATTTTTGAGAGTGTATAGGAATAACTCGGACCCCGACAAAGCTCAAGAACAAATAGATGTGGGAACGCGGGTACAAGAAAGCAACTTTGAGAAGTGCCCTACATAGGTGCCACCATGCTAAGACTACTCCTGACAACAAGAGCCAACGTTTGGTTTTTCCAACCATTTATAATATGGCTTCCACAGCTCTGAGAAGGACATCAATACAAATTGGAGGATGCTCAGTAATGACGCTTCCCTCCCTACGGAGTTTTCTATTCCACAGATGATGAGTTATAAAAGAAAGAAAAGCCTCAGGGATTTGTTAGTTAGAACTGATCCCAGCCACTGCTATGAAACTGAACCAGTTACTAGCAACTTTGGTTGCTATAGATGTTTGGGATGTGTCACCTGTGGACATATGGTCGCAGGCCGGATTTTCTCACACCCACATACTGGTAAAGAATATGCCATTAAACATCGGCTGTCGTGTACAAGTGACTTTGTCGTTTATAAATTGACATGTCCTTGCGGCCTGGCATACATAGGCAAAACCGACCTTCCCCTTAGAGAACGTATTCGTAATCATCGTTCGAGTATATGTGTGGCATACCGGGACAATGCCTCAGAATTACCAGTGGCCAGACACTTTTTGGAACCCGGTGAGTAGCCAAAGGAGTGTGCCCAGGTACGTTGGAGAAGGCAAACTTCTTCTCCTCTTAGAGTTGTTTGCCTTGATCTGCTCCTGTGGGCTCAGCCGTACTCCCAATTTGACCTCCTCTAGGGGAAGGTTGTTAAAGTCCTCAGAGGCTGGGGCACAGATCACTGCCACCTCCTCCGCTCGCTCATGGTAGGGCTTCTGTCACGTTTCCTTCGTCTTCATGTGACAAGCACGGAGATTATTACCTTCCTAAGATTATTACCTTCCCTCGACTATTGGCTTTCCCTTATCCGCTTTAACTTTATCATCACGCACAGACCAGGTCCTAAGAACATTAACCCCTTAAGGACACATGACATGCGTGACATGTCATGATTCCCTTTTATTCCAGAAGTTTGGTCCTTAAGGGGTTAAAGATGATGACCTATCTAAGCAATTTGACATAGAATCAGAACAAGAACAAGAGACATCCCTCTTTCGTTCCTCCTTTTTTGTGCCATCATGGCGGCTTAGTCTCAGGCACCTAGTGATTTATCACCTCAAGATAGATAAACCTCAAGTTTATTCCGCTGCTAGAAAGAGAGGAGATACTAAGAGTGTTCCACGATAATGTGACAGCTGGGCATCCGGGTATTAATAAAACTGTATCCGCTGTCTCCATATCATTTTGGTGGCCTTCTCTTAGAAAAGACATCAGAGAGTATGTGGAGGCTGTACTGTTTGCGCGGTTTCTAAGATTCACCGTAAACTACCATGTGGGTTATTATAGCCACTTCCTATACCTAGTGTCCCATGGTCTCATTTGCCTATGGACTTCATTGTAGAACTCCCAATTTCTAATGGCTATACCACCATCCTTATGGTGGTTGATCGCTTTTCTAAAATGGCACACTTTGTTCCGCTCAAAAAGTTACCTTCTTCCCAAGATCTGGTTCATATATATATATATATGAAAATTTCAGATTGCCTGGTATTCCACAAAATATTGTGTCAGACAGGGGCTCCCAATTTATGTCACGATTTTGGAGAGCATTTAATAAACAGTTGGGTATAGAATTGTCATTTTCATCTTCGTACCATCCTAAAACTAATGGTGCGGCTGAGAGGGCTAACCAGTCGTTGGAACTGTATTTACAATGTTTTATTAATGGCACTCAGGAAAGCTGGTCTGACTTGCTACCTTGCTACCTTGACAAATTTGCCAGGAATAATGCTACCCATGACTCATCTAGACATCCTACTGGTCTTCCTGCGATGTTGTTCTCTGACGCGGCTATTCTACATGAACATCTCATATGTATACCGTATATACTCGTGTATAATTCGATCTCGTGTATAAGTCGAGTGCAGTTTTGTGACCAACAATTGTGAAATATGCTATGCCTTGTGGATAAGTCGAGGGTAACACTCAGATTTTACCTAGGTAAGATCCTGGAACATAATCCTGTATATAATGCAGAGTGTGTGTGTATATAATGCATGTATAATTATCTCTGTTTGTATGAGTGTGTGTATATAATGCAGAGTGTGTGTTAGTATGAGTGTGTGTGTACATAATGCAGAGTGTGTGTTTGTATGAGTGTGTGTATGTAATGCAGGTGTGTGTATATATATAATGCAAAGGAGTATTGTGCATTATATACACACACTCATATAAACACACTCTGCATTATATACACACACACTCATACAAACACACACTCTGCATTATATACACACACACTCTTTAATTTTTTTAAATTGTATTATTTAATATATATTTTTGTCCACCCTCCCTGCTTGTTACCTGGTCAGGGAGGGGGGGCTATCTTAATCCCTGGTGGTCCGGTGGCATGGGCTGTGCGGGGTGAGCCGACAGCAAGCTGTTACATACCTTTGTAGCAGCTCCGGTCAGCTCCCTTCACCTCCGTGCAGCTCCCCTGTCAGCTCCCAGTGTAAATCTCGCGACACCCGCGGCCGTCAGAGCGTTACCATGGGTTACCGTGGCAGACCGCGAGTTTTACACTGGTAGCTGACAGGGGAGCTGCACAGAGGTGAAGGGAGCTGACCAGAGCTGCTACAAAGGTATGTTACAGCTTGCTGCCAGCCCCCAACAGGACGCCGGGCTTGTAAGGAGCTCGGCGGTCTTGGTCTGTATTATGGCAATGTAAGTTGCCATAACACAGACCTTGACTCGAGTATAAGTCGAGTGGGGCTATTTCAGCACAAAAGATGTGTTGAAAAACTCGACTTATACTCGAGTATATACGGTACGTGAGACTTGGACTAAGGTCCATGTGGCTCTTGAAACTGCTGCTGCTAGTTTAAAATTTCATGCTGATATGCGGCGTGGTGCCAACTCTGTTTACCAGGTGGGTGATCGGGTATGGCTTTCCTTGCGGAATATCAGACTCAAGGTTCCTAGCATGAAGTTTGCACCCAGATTTATTGATCCCTTTCGAATTGTTCAGAGACTCTATCCTGTTTTATATTGTCTTGCCCTTCCTGCCTCCTTACGTATACCTAATTCGTTTCATGTCTTCATCCTCTTGTCTGCAATAGGTATACTCTCCCTTTTGTCCCTCCTCCTTCTTTGGTTATTGCTGGATGGAAGGAGTACGAGGTCTCCTCCATAATTGATTCCAGATTTTTTTGTGGTTCTTTGCAGTACTTGGTTGATTGGAAGGGGCCTGCTGATCGTTCATGGGTTCCTGCTTCTGATATTCATGCTGGCCGCAAAATCTGTTCTTTCCACACCAAATTTCCTCTCCAAACCTGGTCCTGCCACCCGGTGAAGCGTCTTCAAGTGGGGGGTAATGTCCGCATTATCCTTTTGTATATGTGACAAACACAGAAATAATTACCTTTTCTAATATTAAAGAGGAGAGCATTTCGGCCGGTCCTCTGCTCGCATGATGCACCTGGCTTTGTGACGTAATGGAATTGGGCCGACGTAGTTACCTTTATTATATAGCCCCATGTCTGTCCACGGTAAAGACAACGTTGATGTGCAGGTGACGTCACGCAAAAGACGCACGCGCACGTTTTGGGGTCAAAGGCTAGGTACGGCCAATCGGATCTGCAAGAGGGTTATTTAAACTCACTTATTCCTTAAGCTCATTGCTCTGTCGTGGTTTCCCTTAGATGGTTATCCGAGAGTGTGTTCCTGATTGTGTTTTTCTGTTTTTTTACTTTGGCTTAATTTTGACTTCCCTGACTTCTGGTACCCTTGACTATTGGCCTTTGCTCTGTCTCGTTCTGTGTCCCTGACCTCGGCTAGTATTTTCACTATTCTCTAGTACGTTAAATCCGGCCATTCTAAGGTCCAGTTAGACGTTATCCGTTATCCTAGATGTGATACTATTCTGCGTGCTGGATCAACTGTAATCCATCCAACTGTATTTCACGTGGAGCATGCGTCGCTTCCCGAGCAAGTGCCGATCACATAAGTGGTGTCACACTTTTGTTCCACCACTTGGTATGGGCCCTGCCAGGCAGCCTGTAGCTTGTCATTCCGGACAGGTTTTAAAATTAAACCTTTCTGCCCTACCTAAAAGCTACGGTCCCTGGCACCTCGATCGTACCAAGTGCGCTGGCGGTTCTGTGCTGCCTGGAGGTTCTCTCGAACAGACCTAGTCAACTCCTCCAGATGGTCCCTGAACTCCAGCACATATGAAACGATGGGGTTACCATCCTGGCTAAGATCCCCCTCACAGTGCTCTCAGATAAGGTCTAAGGGCCCCCTCACCCACCTCCCAAAGAGTAACTGGATTCCTGTGGCACTTCCCGGTAAGCAAACAGGAGGTGCGGCATGAATCTCTCCCAATCTCGATTAGTCTCTGCGAACGCCTGGAGCATTTGTTTTAATGTTCCGTTGAACCGTTCGCAGAGACCGTTGGTTTGGGGTGATAAGGGGAGCTTACAATCGGCTTAATGCCGCAGATCCTCCAGAGGTGTTGGGTGATCTCTGCGGTGAACTGAGTACCTTGATCCGATACTATCTCCCGGGGAAACTCCATGCGGGAGAAGATTCACATCAGGGCCTCAGCTATAGTTTCCGCCTGTATGTTGGTCAGCTCCACCGCCTCTGGGTACCTGATAACGTAGTCCACTACCGTCAAGATATATTTTTTGCCGGAGGGGCTAGGCTTAGCTAAGGGTCCCACCAGGTCTACTGCTATCTGGCTAAATGGTTCCTCAATTATGGTGAGAGAGTGAAGTTTAGCCTTGCGGCGGTCTCCCCTCTTACCTACTCTCTGGCAAGTATCACAGGTTTGGCCGCAGAATATCTTGAGAAATCCCAGGCCAAAATAAGTTTTGGTTAAACTGGTATCTAGTTCGGCTCACCACTAAATGCCCGGATAGCGGGATGTCATGCGCTATCCATAGCAGCTCCTGTCGGTACCACTGAGGTACCACTATCTGCCTAGTGGGGATTGGTTCCGACCGTGCCACTATCCTCTCAGACTCCCTGTACAACAGCTTCTTACCCCACCCATATCTTTCACCTTAACCCTGCCTGGCCAGAGGTGACTGTCCCTGTATACTTGAAACGTGGGGTCTGTGTTCACCTCTTTCTCAAACTCTGTGGGTGCAGCCCAGGGTACAGGGTGACTGGTGACTACCAGGTACAATTCCTCTGGTGATGCCTGGGGCTCAAACTGACGTTAGCCTCCCCAGGTCATTCCCCAACAGCACTTCCGCTGGTAGCTCCGGCATCAACCCCACCTCCACCACTCCATACCCCGCTCCCAAATTCAGGTGTACTCGGGCAGTAGGCCGTTTAAACTTTTCACTCAGCTACCAGCCACTGTATTCTGGTTCTTCGCAGCACTCAGCACCAAGTGGCTTTTTTACTAATGTAAGGGTGGCTCTGGTATCATGGAGCCCTTGTATCTTATTCCCTGCCAAGATGATGGTCTGCCAGTGGTGTTGGCGATTGTCTGTGTCCGCCTGTAGTGGGTCCGCTTCATGCAGGACTTCCCTGTGCTCTACGGCTGGTGCAGGAGCGGCATACTGGCCCGGTTCTGGGGGCAATCTCTGCGCATGTGCCCCATCTTTCTACAGACTACATAGTTACATAGTTACATAGCTGAAAAGAGACTTGCGTCCATCAAGTTCAGCCTTCCTCACATTTGTTTTTTACTGTTGATCCAAAAGAAGGCAAAAAAACCCAGTTTGAAGCACAATTTTGCAACAAGCTAGGAAAAAAATTCCTTATTGACCCCAGAATGGCAGTCAGATTTATCCTTGGATCAAGCAGTTATTACCCTACATTGAAAGATTATATCCTTGAATATACTGTTTTTGCAAGTATGCATCTAGTAGCTGTTTGAACATCTGTATGGACTCTGATAAAACCACTTCTTCAGGCAGAGAATTCCACATCCTGATTGTTCTTACAGTAAAAAAACCTTTCCTTTGCCTTAGACGAAATCTTCTTTCTTCCAGTCTAAACACATGGCCTCGTGTCCTATGTAAAGTCCGGTTTGTGAATAGATTTCCACACAATGGTTTGTATTGGCCCCGAATATATTTGTATAATGTTATCATATCCCCTCTCAGGCGACGTTTTTCTAAACTAAATAGGTTTAAATTTGTTAACCTTTCTTCGTAGCTGATATGTTCCATTCCTTTTATTAATTTTGTAGCCCGCCTCTGCACTTTTTCTAGTGCCACATATCCTTCAATATATGGTCTTACCAGTGATTTATAAAGAGGCAAAATGATATTCTCGTCCCGAGAATGAATGCCCTTTTTCATGCATGACAATACCTTACTGGCCTTGGCCACTGTCGATTGATATTGCACATTGTTGCATAGTTTGTTGTCTATAACAATTCCCAAGTCCTCTTCGTGTGTTGTTATCCCTAATTTGCTTCCATTAAGGGTATACGTTGCTTGTGTATTCTTTACGCCGAAGTGCATAACTTTGCATTTTTCAACATTGAATTTCATCTGCCATTTGAGTGCCCAGTCCCCCAGTCTATCTAAATCCCTCTGCAGCAAAGTAATATCTTGCTCACATTGTATTATTTTACAAAGTTTTGTGTCATCTTCAAACACTGAAACATGGCTTTCAATGCTGTCTTCAAGATCATTTATAAACATGATAAATAGAAGGGGTCCCAGAACAGACTCCTGAGGGACACCACTTGCCACCTCTGTCCAGCTTGAACATTTACCATTAATGACAACTCTTTGTTTTTAAACCAATGTTCTACCCAAGAACAAGCATTTTCATCTAGACTTGAGTTTGAACACTAATCTATTGTGTGGAACTGTATCAAATGCCTTGGCAAAATCCAAATAGATTACATCCACTGCAACATCCTGATCTATACTTCTCCGTAGAACGCAATCAAGTTAGTTTGACATGACCTGTGCTTCATAAAACCGTGCTGATTTTTGCTGATAACCATGTTCTTCTCAAGGAATTCTTGAATATTATCCCTTAATAACCTTTCAAATATTTTACCAGCCACAGAAGTTAAGCTTATAGGTCTATAATTTCCAAGCAAGGATTTTGAACCCTTTTTGACTATAGGAACCACATCTGCCTTCCTCCAATCCTCCGGAACACTTCCTGAAAGAAAAGAATCTTGAAATATTAAAAACAGAGGTTCACTCTTGTTGTTTTACTTCTCTACTAAGCCACATTGGTTTTAATTTGTTTCTTTTATATTTATTTCCCAATGGTACATACTGAGAAATGTACCTTTTGTAATGTTTGTTGGAAGATGATCCATTTATCCTCAGTGTTCTTTTCACTAAAGAGTTTATGCCAGTCAATATATTGTAAAGCTTCCCTTAACTTATTGAAATTGGCCTTTTTAAAATTATATGTTTTAGTATACCTCATGTGCTTTTGTTTTTTTGAGTTTATTTCAAAGGACACTATACTGTGATCACTATTTCCCAAGTGCTCACCTACTTGAATGTTGGTCAAAAGATCAACGTTGTTTGTTAAAACCAGGTCCAGACAAGCGTCCATTCTAGTTGGTGCTTGTACAAGTTGTGACATGAAGGTGTCATTTAACAAGTTTAAAAGCCTAATTTCCTTTGCTGAGCTACTAGTCCCTCTGTCCCAATTTATGTCCGGGTAATTCAAATCTCCAATAATTAAAGTGTTACCCAGATTTGCAGCTTTCTCAATTTGCTCAAACAGCTGTTGTTCCTCGTCAATATTAACATTAGGTGGTTTATAACATATCCCAACCAATAGTTGGTTGCCCTTCTTTTCCCCCAAGCAGATATTTACCCATAAAGCTTCCACATTTTCCTCATCGCATTCCATTTGCTTAAGATTTGGCTTTAACTCATGGTTGACATACAAACATATCCCACCACCCTTCTTGTTTTTCTTATTCCTTCCAAAATAACATGTACCCATTTAAGTTAACTGCCCAGTCATGTGTCTCATCCCACAATGTTTCCGTTATGCCTATTATATCATATTGTTTAGTGTATGCTAATGCCTCTAGTTCAATAGTCAAAATAGCATCCGCGCTAAAAATGCCACAATAAATTAACACAATAGTAGAGAGGCAGCACACCTATAAAGGGGGTACCCTCCTATCCCCTTATGGTTGGATATAGAACAGAAAAATCAAAGGAAATAGGGCACCCCTTTAATGGAAATATATAAAAGTATATAAAATATAAAAATGGAGTAAAAGGAAGTCCAAATTATATAAAATATAGATATATTAAACGAAGTAAGAAAGTCCAAATATAGGCTTATTCCAGTAGAATAATAGTAAAAAGCCTGTTGTGGGAGAAACGCGTTTAGAAATTGTTTTAATATTTTTATATTGTTATAATAAAGGAATTTTGGCCTCAAACTTTTTCTGCCACATTCCTTATTTTATTTCTAATTTTTATTCCATACCTGACTAACCTGAGCAAATACGAAGTTACGGAAAATCCTTAGGTGGGGATCATACCACCCATGCGCTAAAAATTGAGCAGATAAGAATGCTCAATACTTTGTAAGTACATTTCATACCTTCTTTTAAACCTATATTATACAGTGAGCACTATATTCTCCTTATTTGTTTTAATTTCCGTTCGGAAGTCTTCGGTGGATCATTTATCCTGCAAGTCACCGCATCCTAGAGTGGGGATCATTCCACTCCACGCATTTCATACCAGAGCTGGATTTTAGCTCTGGAAATTGTGAGTAATTCCAATTTATTTACATATATTTCCATTTATATCAACATACTGTACCATTGGTCGTCTCTTTATTTTTTCCACACATGGCCTATTGAGAAATACAATTCATCTCCTGGAAAAAGACTAGACTACGCTACAAAGAACATTCTTCATTTATTTATGGACTATGTATTTGGACTTTCTTACTTCGTTTAATATATCTATATTTTATATAATTTGGACTTCCTTTTACTCCATTTTTATATTTCATATACTTTTATATATTTCCATTAAAGGCGCGCCCTATTTCCTTTGATTTTAATGCCTCTAGTTCCCCCATTTTGTTATTTAGGCTCCTTGCATAAGTAAGCATACATTTAATATCATGTGTCACTTGTATATTTTGTGAATTATCAACATTACATAGCTTCTCTGTTCTGAGCTTGCCCCTCCCCCTGTCTCCACCCCCCTTATACTGTGCTAAAGCCCATCTCCTTTCTGTCCTATCTCCATTTTGTAGATTGCTTTGATCCTCCCCCCCCTACTACTAGTTTAAAATCTCCTCCAACCTTCTAGCCATCCTATCCTCCAGCACTGCAGACCCTCTCCCGTTAAGGTGCAATCCATCCACATGTGGCACTGGATGTGGTTCTGCGACTGGAAGCGAGGTTGTTGGGTTATTGACTTGCCTCGGAGGTACTAGTTGGCCAGGAGGTGTTGCTGCAGGCCTAAAGAAGGGCCTGGACTGGTCTCTGCTCTCTATGGGCATCCATATACTCATCTGCCTGCCTTGCTGCTTTGATGATGGAAGTGGGGTTGCTGTCCCTTGCCAGCCCGTTGAAGAATTGCTCCATTAATATTAATTGTAGCAAGTCTTCCATTGTGTGTACTTTATGTGCCTGTACCGACCCAAGGGAGGCTCAATGTGACCGGCAGGCCCCTTCAGAGTCCTTATCTTTCTTTTTTAAGTCTCTAAACCACCTTCAGTATGCCTCTGGTGTAATGGCATACCTGGCGAGTATCACCTCTTTTACCCGACCATAATTCCTGCTTTCCTCATTTGGTACAGTCTCTGCTGCTCTCCCTGATAGTCAATCTCCATCCACGGTCCAAGTGGCACTTTTAACTCCACTGGTACTTGTTCCTCTGTGAGCTCTGGATACCAACGCTGCCAACCAATGTAGCGGAGCCCTAGTTGTAGCAGAGACTCTCCTCTGCTGGTTTCTCTAACATATACTCAGGAACAAGTAGAATACTCCAAGTGAACAGCCAAACACAGTAAATACTCCAGGAATCTCCCACCTCCTCTCCAGTAACTGGACGACACTCAGCTCTGGGGGTATAACTGATTTTAATGGAGCCACACACAGCCTTTTATGAGAATCCCCATGCAAGGGGTTTCCAAACACACATTCCAGGTGCATTCCTCACTGGACCCGAGAGTAGACTGAGAGAAAATACACAACATAATCACATTAACTATCCAGGTCCAGGACATGTATAATAATAATCACCTCAAAACCTACATTTCCCCAAAAATACCCCCTTAAGTCCTATATCCCCAGATAGCCTGGATCTGAGCACCCAATATATCTGAAAAGCACTCAGATCCCATGAACGCAGCCAAAATGCCACCGGGGTATATTTTAGACCAACCGCACACAAGGTGCCTGCACAAAAAGGTTCCATGAAATTAGGCTGCGCGGTCAGTTTCTTTAGGGAGTATCAAACAGGCGAAAGACGAGGCATGAACTGTTCGTGCAGACATTATTCTGTGTATCTTGTTCGGGAGTTTGCTCCCCCCGAACGCCACTCTGTTCGTCTGAATCCCCACGAACATAACTGAGGGTGGAAGTCCCAGTGGTGTTTGCATCATCAAGTGTCCGATTTTAGTTCCATGCACTCGACGACCAAACACCGCTGTCTCTGTTCGTAGCTAAAGATGGCCGCCGCCACGTGTTCGCACATACGAACGGCGGCCACCCAGCCAACCGTTTGGAATGTTGAGGTTATTGCGGTTGGTGGAAGTATGAACAGAGGTTACTGGGGTTAACGAGGGCACACTCCACATATGGGTGGTCTGGCTTTCGGTAATTTGTTCGGCTGTCGAACAAGACGCTGATAATATGTGAGGTTGCTGCTATTTTACCGAACGGCCAGATGAACAGGGGAAAGAACAATATGATCCAGGGACTATGAGCACGAAATATGGGAAATAACAGGGTGGACAAGATACGGACAGCCCATAGCAGGATAAGGGTAACAATCCAAGGTTCATTCCCCTACACTGTAAAAATCACAGTGAGAAGCACGCAAGCGCCTCTAGTGGCTGTCAATGAGACAGCCACTAGAGGATTAGGGTGAAGGCTTAACCCATTAATAAACATAGCAGTTTCTCTGAAACTGCTATGTTTATTAAGAAATGGGTTAACCCTAGCTGGACCTGGCACCCAGACCACTTCATTAAGCTGAAGTGGTCTGGGTGCCTAGAGTGGTCCTTTAATAAAGGTATTTTGGCCTCTTTCCACTGTGAGTGTGCCATTTTACTTTTTTATTATTTCCTACCTGGCATTCGATTTTAAGTTCCAGAGAGGACTTCTCCAAAAGAATTCACGGTGGGGATTATACCACTTATGCCTACACATTGAGCAGTTAGCCTGCCCAATTAAATGTGAGTACCTATTCTTTATTGTATACTCCTGGTACCTTTTATACTGTGAAATCTATTTCTGTCTCTTTTAAAATTCTTATGATCTTCATACCGATAATACATCTGCCTACCTACACCGTCTCACGTATCCTATAAGTGGGGATTGCACCACTGTATGCCATTCAGACTAGAGCTTGATCAAGCTCTATCAATTGTAAGTAGGACGTTTTATTTACTTTTATGTTATTCTGGGATTTTCTGCACTATTAGTTTTCGCTTTCTGTTGCATATACAGTTGCAAGAAAGAGTATGTGAATCCTTTGGAATGATATGGATTTCTGCACAAATTGGTCATAAAATGTGATCTGATCATCATCTAAGTCACAACAATAGACAATCACAGTCTGCTTAAACTAATAACACACAAAGAATGAAATGTTGCCATGTTTTTATTGAACACACCATGTAAACATTCACAGTGCAGGTGGAAAAAGTATGTGAACCCTTGGATTGAATAACTGGTTGAACCTCCTTTGGCAGCAATAACTTCAACCAAACGTTTCCTGTAGTTGCAGATCAGACGTGCACAACGGTCAGGAGTAATTCTTGACCATTCCTCCTTACAGAACTGTTTCAGTTCAGCAATATTCTTGGGATGTCTGGTGTGAATCGCTTTCTTGAGGTCATGCCACAGCATCTCAATCGGGTTGAGGTCAGGACTCTGCCTGGGCCACTTCAGAAGGCGTATTTTCTTCTGTTCAAGTCATTCTGTTGTTGATATACTTCTATGCTTTGGGTCATTGTCTGTTGCAACACCCATCTTCTGTTGAGCTTCAGCTGGTAGACAGATGGCCTTAAGTTCTCCTGCAAAATGTCTTGATAAACTTGGGAATTAATTTTTCCTTCGATGATAGCAATCCGTCCAGGCCCTGACGCAGCAAAGCAGCCCCAAACCATGATGCCCCTACCACCATACTTCACAGATGGGATGAGGGTTTGATGTTGGTGTGCTGTGCCTTTTTTTCGCCACACATAGTGTTGTGTGTTTCTTCCAAACAACTCAACTTTGTCATCTGTCCACAGAATATTTTTCCAGTACTGCTGGTACTGCTGTGGAACATCAAGGTGCTCTTGTGCAAACTGTAAACATGCAGCAATGTTTTGTTTGGACAGCAGTGGCTTCCTCTGTGGTATCCTCCCATGAAATCCATTCTTGTTTAGTGTTTTACGTATTGTAGATTTGCTAACAGGGATGTTAGCATTTGCCAGTGACTTTTGTAAGTCTTTAGCTGACACTCTAGGATTCTTCTTCACCTCATTGAGCAGTCTGCGCTGTGCTCTTGCAGTCATCTTTACAGGACGACCACTCCTAGGGAGAGTAGCAGCAGTGCTGAACTTTCTCCATTTATAGACAATTTGTCTTACCGTGGACTGATGAACAGCAAGGCTTTTGGAGATACTTTTATAACCCTTTCCAGCTTTATGCAAGTCAACAATTCTTAATCGTAGGTCTTCTGAGAGCTCTTTTGTGCGAGGCATCATTCACATCAGGCAATGCTTCTTGTGAATAGCAAACCCAGAACTGGTGTGCGTTTTTTATAGGGCAGGGCAGCTGTAACCAACACCTCCAATCTCATCTCATTGATTGGACTCCAGTTGGCTGACATCTCACTCCAATTAGCTCTTGGAGATGTCATTAGGTTCACATACTTTTTCCACCTGCACTGTGAATGTTTACATGGTGTGTTCAATAAAAACATGGCAACATTTCATTCTTTGTGTGTTATTAGTTTAAGCAGACTGTGACTGTGATCACATTGTGATCCTTGTCTGCAGGTAGCACGGTCCTCTAGGGTAAACTACAGGCACAGTCCTTTTATTTGCATATAATCCAGGCACTTTATTTGTAAGTCCACACAGGAGACAGCAGCAAATGAAAACATAAATAATGAAAACAAATCCCTATAAACAAAAACCTAGCTCGTCTAAGCACTTACTAACTTCAGGTTCCCTATCTCTCAGGGGTTAAACTAGAACAAAACAATATTGGTTTCACCAACCTAGTGTCTTTGTCAGCTCTCTGCACTCCAGTGCTAAGTCAGCCTGTTGCTTTCCTTTCTACACTCCCAGTGCTCCAAGCCAGCCTTAACTGCTTTCCTTTCTGCACTCCCAGTGCTCCAAGCCAGCCTTGACTGCTTTCCTTTTGCACTCCCAGTGCTCCAAGCCAGCCTTGACTGCTTTCCTTTTGCACTCCCAGTGCTTCAAGCCAGCCTTGACTGTTTTCCTTTTGCACTCCCAGTGCTCCAAGCCAGCCTTGACTGCTTTCCTTTTGCACTCCCAGTGCTCAGTCTCCTTGACTCTCTCACTGGAGAGAACAGCCTCTCTCCTACCTGCTTCCAGGGAGGAAACCAGCAATCTCCCTTTACCTGCCTAGCAGGTAGGGGTTTATTCCCACTGCTACAGCTGATTATCTGCAGCTGAGCAGTGGGTTGGAGACAGTTCCAAAGAACTCTGGCCTGGACCTTATTTCTTCCAGTTGTGTATAAACTGAGGAGTGGATCATTGGCCCACCCTGCTCTCCAAATGCTCCACCCCAGGGGCCCATAACTAAATGTAGCTTTGTGTTGCACACCACACATACAACACATACTTCCCCTGGGGTTAAATGTTAAAGGCCTCTCTGCCTTCACTTTATCACAACATTTTATGACTAATTTGTGCAGAAATCCATATCATTCCAAAGGCTTCACATACTTTTTCTTGCAACTGTATGGCTGCCAAGAATACTCTGATCTGACCCCATCTCAGAGGAACTACCCTGACTCTTTGAGGTTTTATCTACCAGCAAGTTTTACCATTTGGATTCACACTTGGACTTATATTTGAACTTTCTTTTGCTTTTTCTTTGTTTGTCCATATATATATATATATATATATATTTTTTTTTTTTATATATATATATAAATATATATGTTATAAAACATCTCTGTTTTCATAATTTATAGCGCAACCTTTATCCCCCCTGTTTGAATCATGGCAGAAGACCACCGAACATCACTCCCCTCGATCTTCGGAAGGTAATTATCTCCATTTTTACCACATGGATACGAAGGATACGTGACACCATCAGCATGAAATATAACGAAGGCTGGTTCCTACATCCATGAGTAATATCCCCACGCATGCGCACTAGTATTAAACTGCCATCTTAATCACTGGCATTATATCAGCCACGAATGTGCAATCTATCGTCACCTGCGAATGCGCATTGAACAAGTAACTCAAGCCCGCGTGCGCACCGCGCTTCAGCATCACAAACAGCATTTTTACGGCTAGAATGGGCAGAAGTATACCACTAACTGACAGGCACTCCTCCCCTTACACAGCAGCCGGGTCTGTAAACATTAGAGACGCCGGCTGCTGCAAGTTAGTACCTTTTAAGTTTTAGTATTCACCCTTCTAGTGCCTAACCATTTGGAACATGTGGGTGATGTCACACACACGTTCACTGTCACATGCTTCCATGTAGCCAATCAAGGAGCACCATAGGCTATTTAAATATTTTTGTCTATTTCTCTGTTCCCTGTCATGGTTTCCGTTCTGGTTATCCGAGAGCGCATTTCTGGTACTGTTTTTTGTGTATTTTGACCTTGGCTATACTACTGACTATCCAATCTCTGTATTCCTTGACCTTTGGCTCAGCTCCTGACTATTCTGACTTCTGTTTTCCTCGACTTTTGGGTTGCTTAACGGTTTTCTGTATTCTTGTCCTCAGCCTGTCTTGTGTTTTTCCTTTTATACTTTAAATCCGGCCGTCCTAAGGCCTGGTAATACGACTTAGTGTTTTCTTTATTTAATACTTAAGTTCTGCGTGTTTGGGCATTTTAGTATATCCTGACATTACGACAGGGCCATGGACTCTGCAAACTTAGATAGGCAAGTGATGTCTTGCGAAGCTAAGCTAGAGGAACATCACTGCATGGATCAGTTCGCTCAGGCTTTTCAGACATTGCTGGTTTGCACTGCTCACCTCCAATCTGAAACACCTTCTACTTCCCAGGCTCCACAGCATGCCAATGTGGCAGTGTCCAGTGGTCAAAGGGCTCCTACCATAAGCCTATCCCCACTATATTCAGTGGTGATTCCAAGGAGTGTAGGGGTTGTATTAATCAAATTGGGTACCACTTTGAAGCACCTCCTGGTTCTTTCCCTTCTGATAGGGCAAAGATCGGGTATTTGATGAACCAACTATCTGGTAAAGCCCTAGCATGGGCCAATCCCTTATGGGAGAGTGGTAGGACTGTATCTTACAACTACATGGAATTCATTACTGAATTCAAAAGATCATTAGAACCTCTTGGGAAAGTTAAGAAGGCAACCAAGGTGTTACCCGCAGATTAAACAGGGCAATAGATCCATTGAAGATTACGCCATAGAATTCCGCACACTAGCGGCCGAGGTAGATTGGACAAATAGTGGCTTGGTAACAGTGTTTTCAGAAGCGCTCTCTGAGGTTTTACTAGATGAAACAGCCGCAAAAGACCTACCAGATTTATTGGAGAATTATATTATCTATATGATGGATATGGATAATCGCCTTTTTGTTAGTGACCTTCTTATCCCTCTGAAGGAGAGAGACGCACTTTTGGCCGTTGAGGCCATAGATGGTAGACCCCTTCAGACACCCATTATAACCCATGAGACCCTGCCGTTATCATTTTCCATAGAGATGCTACATAGAGGGAATATAGCGCTCCAAGTCATTTCAACCCCTTCAAGTCCTATCATTCTTGGGTTTCCCTGGTTGGTGTGGCATAATCTGGTCTTGGATTGGGCTAAGGGTGAAATTTGTACTTGGGGAACTAGCTGCAAGGATCAATGTCTTCTCTCCGTCAAACCTATAGGTTGTATTAACATGCCAACGGCTGATCCATTATCCACGGTAGTTCCCCCACAATATATCATGGTTAAGGAAGTCTTTAATAAAATCAATGCTGAAACGTTACCCCCACACCAACCTTATGACTGTGCCATAGACCTCCTGCCAGGTACTATGCCACCCAAAGGCTGGGTGTATCTTTTGTCCCCCCAAAAGAGTGAAATCATGGAAGAGTATATCCAGGACACTCTTGCCAAGGGTTTCATATGTAGATCTTCCTCTCCTGCAGGCGCAGGGTTTTTCTTTGTTTCAAAGAAAGAGGGAAATCTACGACCATGCATTGATTATAGAGGTCTAAACAAGATTACTATAAGAAACATCTATTCTCCTCATCACAGAATTGTTTGATAGAATCAAAGGAGCCACTGTGTTTACCAAATTAGAACCTTAGGAGTGCGTACAATCTGGTCAGGATAAAGGAAATCATGAATGGAAAACCGCTTTTAACACCCGTGTGGGCATTAGGAATATCTTGTAATGCCTTTTGGATTGTGTAATGCTCCTGCGGATTTCCAAGACCTTATAAACGATGTCTTAAGTGTTCTAGTCTATTTGGATAACATACTCGTTTATTCCCCCGACATTACCACTTACTATGTTCATGTCTCTCAGGTACTCACTACGCTGTTACGCAATAGTGTAAAATTTTACCACTAATTTAAAGTTACTAGTTATCATTTGTACTGTCCATTGAATGTCTCATTTTATATTGGCTGTAATAAACATTGTAAATTGGAGGAATGTTTATTTCATCAAACAGAGGTGCAATTCTTAGGCTACATTATCTCAGCCAAGGGTTTTGAAATGGATCCCAATAAACTTGAAGCGGCCTTGCAGTGGCCCAGAAATAAGGGTCTAAAAGCCATTCAAAGGTTCATTGGATTCGCTAATTACTACCGCAGGTTTATTAAAGGAGTTTCCTCAGTCATTTCTCCCATTACTAATATCACATGTAAAGGTGCTGAGACTCATGTCTGGCCTCCTGCAGACCTGTCTGCCTTTGAACAATTTAAAACCCTCTTTTCTACTGCCCCTATTCTCATACATCCTGATCCTTCCAAGCCTTTTGTGCTAGAGGTTGATGCTACTGAAACAGGAGTAATAGCTGTCCTCTCTCAGTGGGAGTCTCAAAACACTCCACTCCATCCTTGTGGTTTCTTCTTCCAATAGTTATCCCCTGCAGAGGATTATTATGATATAGGGAACAGGGAGTTGTTGGCTATAATAATAGCATTAAAAGAGTATAGACATCTGGTAGAGGGAGCTATAGTACCCATAATGATCATCACTGACCATAAGAATTTGACCTACACATGTGTCAAGTGATGCAGACTTGGCCCTAATTAACATCACACATAAAACAAAAAATAATTAATTTTCACTAAGCTTCTGTGACATGGCACACATATTTTTTTTAATTAATTAATTTGCTTGCTGTACACCTTTCAGAAGAATTCAGATCGCTGAACTACAACTCATACTGTAATAGTAAATATCATTATTTGGAGAAATGTATTTTACTACTGTCGGCATTTAATCACCCGTTGATGTTAATACTTGTCAATTTTATTTGCAGAAAGCACAACAGAAGATTTTTACAAGATATTCAAAGTCGGTGATGCCAGTGGTGTTTCGAACAGTTGCCAGCCCGGAGGACATCATGTCTTGCCTAGTTCCATTGCATCTGACAGTTCCACTCATATCCCATCCAAGTCAAACCACAAAATTAAAGTAGCAAAAACCAATACTCACCCTCTATCTGGAGCTGGATTTCAAGGATGGGACCCAAATTACCATGATATTCGAAGACATATATATGCCAACAAAAGACAGTTCAGCATTGAGAAGCTCCCTGAATTGTTTAGTCAACAAGGTCATTATGCTAATAATCCCCCGTGTCATTTTTCCAGTAACAGCAAGACTGAGGTCACTGTCTGAAAGAACTCATCTATCTAAGTCTACATATTATTGTAATATTCTAGCTGTCTCATTTTCAGGTTCATGAGTACAGTCAAGAAAAAAATGAAACTCAAAATGGAAGAGGTGAAACAGGCATGTGCTATCAACTTAGATTCTGAGGAAATACATTCTAGTATATCATTAGAAACATCGATCTATAATGAACACAATGCAGTGGTTATTTTAAAAAAAAAAAACAGTGATTGTGTGGTTTTATATACTAAAATGTAACTATTATCTTTCTTACAAAATGTAATCGATTTAACCTCCTCTATGTTGGATTTGGGCTTAAAATTACATTGATACCTATTCATTACACGGGAAATCTATTTGAGTATGATGAGTGTAATGAAACATTTTGTTAATATGGAATTCTTGCATTGTACTGTCTCTGTCTTTACCCCATCATGACTGAGGTCTCTTTGTGCAGTTCTACAGTATTAATGACTGGAGCAATGTTTGTTGGTGTTTTTGCTATGTGTTTGTATATACTTTTTTTTTATAAAGGATACATAGGACTTCCTTTTAGAACCCTACAGGAATACATAGCATAATTATGTTATGTGAATTTTGTATTTCTAATGTGGACTCTTGAAGAAAAAAGTGGATTCAGCCACATACATGAGAACAGCATTATCCTTTCTTTGTTGTTTGGGGAGGGGACATGCTCATTTTAAGTTTGAACTGATTCATTTACTGGGCTCATCTCGCATTTTGACAATAGCAGCCTACAAATGCAAATTATGTGTATCAGTTTATAATTTGCAGCAGTAGACAACTCAAGTTATTTTATAATGTAATTTTCAGGTTTTTTTTAATAAGGCTATTTCATCACCAATTTCTGCCAAAAACTATCAATGATCTTTTTTTTCTCTGCATTTTAGTAGTGAATTTTCTTCTTATAGTACCTATTACTATAAAGATCCTAGTGTACAGCAGTAGCCCATTTGGACTACTTTGCCAGAATTTTTTGTTTTGAAAATCACATGTCAAAAACATTTTCAATACATTTTAAGATAAAGATGAAAACATTTTGAGATAGTGAGTTGTTATACTTCACCTCTGCACCTCCAGACCTATTAGACTCATGTGAACTGTCAATATGGCTGGCAAAAAAAACCAACAAACAAAAAAAACCAAATAACAATAATAATTTGTTTTAACTCTTTGCGTGTCAGAAATGTGGCAAACAATGCATAAGACATACCTCTGGTATTTAATGTCTAACTCCATATTGAAACATATTACAGGAAACTGCTTTGTCTAATGAGTTACAATATTCTTGCACCAATTTAATAAACTTGTTAAAATTGTCAGCATAGACGTTTACTGAACATCCCAGTTGAAAAAAACAACTGAACATCCTAAGTTTGCTGAACATACCAGTTGAAAAGACTTAAAACTATAGGCATCAAAACAACTTAAAGGGATTCTATAGTGTTACATATAGTTTCATAGTTACATAGCTGGAAAGAGACTTGCGACCATCAAGTTCAGCCTTCCTTATACAGGGAGTGCAGAATTATTAGGCAAATGAGTATTTTGACCACATCATCCTCTTTATGCATGTTGTCTTACTCCAAGCTGTATAGGCTCGAAAGCCTACTACCAATTAAGCATATTAGGTGATGTGCATCTCTGTAATGAGAAGGGGTGTGGTCTAATGACATCAACACCCTATATCAGGTGTGCATAATTATTAGGCAACTTCCTTTCCTTTGGCAAAATGGGTCAAAAGAAGGACTTGACAGGCTCAGAAAAGTCAAAAATAGTGAGATATCTTGCAGAGGGATGCAGCACTCTTAAAATTGCAAAGCTTCTGAAGCGTGATCATCGAACAATCAAGCGTTTCATTCAAAATAGTCAACAGGGTCGCAAGAAGTGTGTGGAAAAACCAAGGCGCAAAATAACTGCCCATGAACTGAGAAAAGTCAAGCGTGCAGCTGCCACGATAAATAATTGAAATGGGTATATATTTGTTTTTTGTTAAGTTGCCTAATAATTATGCACAGTAATAGTCACCTGCACACACAGATATCCCCCTAACATAGCTATAACTAAAAACAAACTAAAAACTACTTCCAAAAATATTCAGCTTTGATATTAATGAGTTTTTTGGGTTCATTGAGAACATGGTTGTTGTTCAATAATAAAATTAATCCTCAAAAATACAACTTGCCTAATAATTCTGCACTCCCTGTATATGTTTTTGCTGTTGATCCAAAAGAAGGCAAAAAACCTAGTCTGAAGCGCCTCCAATTTTGCAACAAACTAGGAAAAAATTCCTTCTTGACCCCAAAATAGCAGTCAGATGTCTCCTTGGATCAAGCAGCTATTACCCCACTAATGAGAAATTATATCCCCTATGTTATGTTTTTGCAAGTATGTATCCAATTGCAGTTTAACCCCTTAAGGACACATGACGTGTGACATGTCATGATTTCCTTTTATTCCAGAAGTTTGGTCCTTAAGGGGTTAAACATCTGTATGGACTCTGATAAAACCACCTCTTCAGGCAGAGAATTCCATATCTGTCATACCTCCTCGCAGTCCACGCTGCTCCGGTCCCGCCGTCCATCCTGCTCCTCGAGGCTCTGCTGGCATCCGGACGACAACGTGCACTCGCACACGTGCCCGGGTGCATGCTCGTGACCTTGAGCACATTCGCAGACGCGCACATACAAGCGCGGCTTGCCTCTAAACTCTTAAAGCAATAGTAACATCATTTCATGTGAACTGGTAACCTTTTTATATACTATCCTATTCTCTTCCCTAGCCTATCAGATCTCTCTTAGCCCTAGTCACATCACTTCCCTGCCGTGGCTTATTGAAGCCTGAGAGTGCTTTCTGTTAACTTGTATTTTCTTGGTATCTGACTTCGGCTTGTCTCTGGTTTTCCTTATTTCTGGCTTCCCTGACCCTTGGCTTTGTTTATCGTTTATTCTTCCTTTTCCTACCCTGACCTTGGCTCGTCTGACCATTCTGGTTTTATTCCTTATTATTCTTCACGTTAAGTCCGGCCACTTTAAGGATTGGTAATACGTCTAGCTCAAGCGTTGCAAACTATCCTAACCAAAAGGAGGGGGACGCTAGTGGCACACAAGGCACTGTGTCATTACCATCAACATCTCATTCTAACAAATCCATTCATTTAACTCCACCTCCCTGTTACTCCGGGGATCCATCTTTATGAAGGCTTTTTGATTCAAGTGGGAGTACATTTCGAGATGGCTTCCAATTCTTTTCCCACTGATAGATCCAAGATAGCAGTCATTATGAATCTACTAGATGGTAAAGCCTTAACATAGATGAATCCCTTATGGGAGAGTGATGATGCTATTGTATACAATCTTGATTTATTCCTTAGAACTTTCAGGAATGTATTCAATCCTCCAGGCAGGAAGAGACTAGCCGCCAAAGCCCTATAGAAAATTAAACAGGGGTCTAGATCAGTGGCCGACTACGCCATTGAATTTCGTACCTTGGCCTCTGAAGTGACCTGGAACGATAGTGCAGTGACCGCTGTCTTCTTTGAGGGACTTAACGAATCCCTGCAAGATGAGGTGGCAGCTAGAGATTTACCGACCCTTGAGGAGTTAATACAATACATGTCTGATATTGATATAAGCGTTAAACAGAAACGTCTCAATCTAGAGAGACAAAGAAGGGTCCTGGGAAGAATCACTCCCCGTCCTAAGATAACTGAACTCCCTGCCTTAGCAGCACCCGACCCTGATCCTGAACCCATGCAGTTAGGTACTACTCGACTTTCTGAAGCTGAGAAAACTTACAGAAGGAGGGAGATTGTGCCTATACTGTGGCAAAAAAAGACATTTACGCATTAACTGCCAGTCTCGTCCGGAAAACTCCACTGCCTAAGTTTGTTCAGGGGGCCTTGGGTGTAATGTCTTTGTCCCCTAAATTTTCTACACATAGGCGTCTTATGCCTGTAACCCTGTCTTGGGGAAAGGTTTTTCATCAAGCTATGGCCCTCATTGAGTCTGGTTCTGCAGACAAGTTTAATGACGAGACTTATTTGTCATCTATTTCTCTTCCTTTAGAGACAAGAGAAACACCCTTGGCCGTTGAGGCCATAGATGGTAGACACACCAAACTAAGACTGTTATCTTGTTAGTAGGGGTTATGCATCAAGAGAACATAATATTCCAAGTCATTTCTTCTCCTTCTTGCCCTTTAGTTCTTGGTCTAACTTGGTTACAGAAACACAACCCTGTTATTGACTGGAGAGAAAGACAGGTGTTATCTTGGAGCCCTTCTTGCATGCATAAATGCATTAACCACGTTAAAACCCTCTGTTCTCTTAATACTCCTACCTCTCCTCCACTCTCTACCTTCTCAGTACATGGATCTCAAGAGAATATTTGATAAAGTAGAGGCTGACTGTTTACCTCCTCACAGGTCCTATGATTGTGTTATCAAGCTTCTTCCAGGCACTATGCCACCCAAGGGAAGAGTTTTCTATGAAACTAGCTCCAAAATATATTGGACCCCTTCAGAGGATCAATCCAGTTTCCTATGCATTGGACCTGCCGAAGAACCTCCCTCCTGAAACCACTGGTTTGTAATAGTCACTCTAGATCTCATTCTCGTCCTCCTCCCGTTTTGGTACATGGTCAGGAGGAATACGAAATCCAGCACATTCTTAATTCTCGTTTTTGGAGTGGGTCACTTCAGTATTTGGTCCATTGGAAGGGCTATGGTCCTGAAGAACGCTCATGGGTTCCTGCTTCTGAGGTCCATGCACCCAGACTTCTTCGTGCGTTCCATGCCAGGTTCCCTTCTCGCCCTTTTGGTGTCACTCCAGTGGGCATTCCTGGAGGGGGGTTCTGTCATACCTCTTTGCGGCCCATGCTGCTCCGGTCCCACCGTCCATCCTGCTCTTCCAGGCTCTGCTGGCATCTGGCCGACAACACGCGCCCGGGTGCACATTTTGCGGATTTGCGGATAATTTCTTCCAGCCTAAATGTGTGACCTCATGTCCAATGTATAGCCCTGTTTATGAATAGTGTAAGGCAAGCATGTCAAATTGAAAGGCTAGCATGGGCATAATAAACAAGATTTAAGTCTACGTGGGCCACAAAAAACAAACAAAAAAAAACTAAAATTTTCATAGAAACATAGGATTATTTGGAAAAATACAGTATAAAAAAATATCCCAGCATCACTCTCTACTAAACCCCAGCCCCCCCTCTATACTAAATCTCAGTACCCCCCTCTTACAAATCCAAGCACCCTGCCCCTGTTTAATAAAATGACAATATTGGCCAACAAGCAGACTCCACTCACATTGCCGCTGCCAGTATGAGCCCCCGGAGTCTGGCCTCTGGTATACCCCCAATGGCGCCGTCCGCACCTTGTGCCAAGAGGATCATCATGCTACTCCTAGAAACCCTGTGAAGGTGGAGCACGTTGCTGTAACTTTGGAATGTGATGTGGTGTTGCATGCCTCCGTGCTCCTCCAGGTCCCTCTACTGACCAGCCGCGGCCATAGCAACACTGACCCACACACACTCACTGACAAACCACACAATATCACTGACAAGCACAGACACACACACTCACTGACAGACACACACACTCACTGACAGACACACACATTCTTGCACACGCACTCACAAATCATTTTATTTATTGCTCCCTACCTTTGGGAGCTGGTGTGGGTCCTCTCCCTGTGGTCCAGTGGGAATCTTCTCTCTGGAGATGTCACTTACTGCTCCTCACTTTCTCACACATGCAGTTTAATGATGCCGGGCCGGAATTACGCCATATTACGGCACCCGGCATCACTACACTACACTACAGGCACACGCAAGGGAGCAGTGAGGGGCAGGAAGAACAGACTGCCCCTCGCTGTCGCCAGCATCCTTTCCCCCAGGACAGGTACATTTTAGCAGAGTAGGTACCTGCAATGTGGGGAGAGCAGGTGCCTACTCTGCCTTAACACTAAGCATGTACTCGCTGGGCCGCAAAGATATTCATTGCGGCATGGAAAGAATTAAAAAAACCTTTTAACACTTATCCACTCCCAGCTCCGCTTCCTCCAACGTCAACCACCATGGGGGCTAGTGCGCAATAGGCCCTCCCCATAGAAAGCATTTCTTCAAGCAGAGCGTGAGGATGTCCAGTGTCAGGCAACCAA
Source organism: Pelobates cultripes (assembly GCA_933207985.1). Lineage (NCBI taxonomy): Eukaryota > Metazoa > Chordata > Amphibia > Anura > Pelobatidae > Pelobates > Pelobates cultripes. The sequence continues at coordinate 148,145,999 of OW240919.1, forward strand.
AAGTCGCTTAACCATCAGGGAGTAACTCTATTGGCTCGAGGCATGCTTAGTCCTGCAATGTAGTGACAGTGCCTGTCTCACTGCTCAGTCCTCTGCCATTGAGTTAAATCACTTATGTTTCTGTTTCTGCAACCCTAGCCACATCTCTACTGACTTTGACTGACACAGCCTACATGAAAAAATTGGTTTCATTTTCAATCACTTGTTAACTTGCTTTATACGTTTTTACCTCCTGCTCTGTAAATTGAACTTTAATTACACACAGGAGGCTCCTGCAGGGTCTAAACGGCTCTCCACAGAGCAAGAGATATGAAATGCTAAATGTAACAGAATGTGCAATAAAGGAAGTTTAAACATAAGCTATCTCTATACAGAAAGTGTTTAGGAAAGCTGTGTAAGTCACATGCATGGAGGTGTGACTAGGGCTGCATAACCAAAGTGATTTAACTCCTAAATGGCAGAGAATTAAACAGTGAGGCTGATCTATACACCCAAACTCCTATTAGGCCAACGTTGTTTTGATGCCTATAGTGTCCCTTTAAGGAAACAGGACAAGACAAAAATTACATGGACCGTCTCTGGAAATTTAGGGTATGCTTCCACAGATAAACAGTACTGGTACTGAGGCTACACGTATTCAACAGACAAATGCACAAGGGTACTACCTACCTATACTTACAATTTAATTAATGAATCCATAATCTAGGAAGGTTTTTAAGTATATAAGTGGCACATTTTTTCCTATAGTAGTTTTTTGTATGTAACACAAGAGGCTCTGATTTGTTTCCAGGTATGGCAATAAAACCTTTTATTTTTTTTTTAATATGACTTTTGAGAACATAAGATGTTATATGCAGTGAACATTAATTTAAATTAACCCAGTGATCTAGTTTCACTTGACTGACTAGAACTATGGTGACAGTTTTGAGGAGTGGCATAACATTCATTAATTTAATTTATTTTATTTTTTATATTTTTCTTTTTTTAACACCCTTTTGGCAAGCTATGCATTTGAACATCTCTGCCCTCCTGTTAGAACTCCTCGGAAGATATTATTTTCCGTCATTCTTTTTAGCTAGACCTCTATTTTGCCCACAGATCCTGTCCTCTTGAATTTGACACACCCTCTAGAGCAGTAAAGGCTGCTTGTGGTTTGAAATGGTGGCACTATGATTCTCTGCCCAACTTTGGACACCTGATGTCTTATGCAGGTATGTCATCTTACTAGGGCATGTGAAATTGAGTAAATAATTAATATTTAAAAATTAAAAACTTTTATAATGACTATTTGTAGCACTGGAGATTTTGGGGAATACTGTTCCCATTATATTAAGGCAGGGTGGCTGAGCATCATGAAAAGGAACAGTGATTCCCAAGTATCGGAGATATCAAGCTTTTTTTGCCATTTTAAGTTATTTTTGTATGGCTTGCTACATAGAGATAGTGTTTTAGACCAAACCAAGTGTTTGCTTGAGTATCTGCCCCTGTCCAAATATTTAAAATGAAATAATGCGTGCACGCTGAAGAAATCACACTGACACCAAAGTTCAGTTAAAATGAAAACTTCCAAGTGTTTATTGGGGGGGCGTAGCCCCTTAAAAAGGCAAAAGAATGCATCGTGTGCAAATATTAAACAAACTTTTAATTGGTCAAGTGTTAGGCATTTAGTAAAAGTAAAAGTTTTATTGGTTAGTGTTTTATCTTGATGTACTTCCTCCAAGGTGTGATGTCATCATCGTCTTAGGTGTAGCTCCAGATGGAGACTTCATCTTACTAAACGAGGGTCTTGGCGATGGGAAGGGGTGCTCTAGCAGCCATTTTCAGTAATGAATGGTACACATAGTACACATAGTAAATAGACATTTTACTTACAGATAGATTATTAATAGCTATATTATTCCAGTAGACAAGATGCCAAAATTAGTATTGCAAAATGCAATGATACCTTTTTTATTAAACTAACATAATATTTAAAAGACAAAGACTTTACATCTGCAGCAGGATGTGACATCACATTGGGCAGCTATAATGAAAAATGTTGCTAACGAGAGCCTTGTTACCAGCAGGAAAAATAAAATCACATACAAACTCTGGAAAGTAAGGTTTTGAATAATATGATGAGAAGGAAACAGACAATTGGCCGATGAAAACTACTACAGAAAATTAGACCAGGATCCGACCAAGGAACATGCAGCCCAACTCATCAAACTTACCAAATCATTTCCAAAATACATATAGGAAGATTCAGAAGATCTTGTGCTCCCTCACATGGAAGCTTTACATATGCTACCAAAAATCTACAATCCAGGGAACCCTGACATAACAAACATGGGTGTCCGCAGGAATTTTACCGGGGGGGGGGGGATGTAATGACATCCATGCTTGGTCCATTTTTGACAGTGTCATGAAAGGGAAGGGGCATAGTTATTATCATATAAAGTCAGGGTGAAAAGCATTTTCACAACTGGTGTCAGGAATACATGTTCATATTCCTGACACTATAGTGTTCCTTTAAGCAAATTAAAGGAACATTCTGGTCACCATAACAACTTCATCTAAATGAAAATGCTATGATGCCAGGAGGACCCTGGGAGCTCTCTTTCCTTTAAGGGGTTTAACCGCTCTCAAATGGTTTAACCCCAAAGGCTTCCTCCACCTCTAGCCTCCAGGTCGCTCAGTAGTATTCGGGTTCTGAAACGGAGTGTCAGGAACTGCAGATTGACGTCAGGAATGGGTGCTGCAGATTGGCTAGAGTGGTCTAAGCCAATCACTGGTTCCTGGTTCATAAAAATGTTTTGCTTTTTTATGAATGGGAAGCTACTGATTGGCTTAGAGTGCCAGCTGACCGCTCTAGCCAATCAGCGGCACCCCCTACCCAGAGGCACTCTATGCTTCCTGACACTCAATAAATAAAAGTGAACACATTAACACTATTTTTTTTTTACCTGGGGAGATGAGAAGGTCCAAAGTTTCCCTGCCAGGCCCAGGTACCAAAGCCTTATGATGTGGTGTCCAGAATAAAGTGGAGGGTTTACTTCACTTGTCCTTCCTGCTCCAATCTCATTTTATTCTCCTTCATTTGACACAGTCTTCTTTTTCCTCTGACATTGTCTTCTCTCCTCCTTGGCTCCTTCTGCTCCTTTACCTTTCTTCTACTTTCTGCTTCTTTTGCGCCCTTCTGCTCCTTTCTCTTTTTGATCCCTATCTGCTCCTTGCAGACCCTTTCTGCTCCTTCAACTACTTTACCTTTGTGCTCCTTGCTGTCCCTTTCTGCTCCATGCTGTCCCTTCCTGATCATTTCTGTTCCTTCTCCTTTCTGCTCCTTCTCCTACTTTGCCTTTGTGCTCCTTCTGTCTCTTCTTGCTCCTTGCTGACCCTTTCTGCTCCTTGCTGTCCCTTCCTGCTCCTTGCTGCCCCATTCTGCACCTTGCTGTCCCTTCCGGTTTCTTTCTGCTCCTTCTCCTTTTTTACCTTTGTGCTCCTTCTGATTCTTTCTGCTGCCCCTTTTTGCTCCTTGTAGACCCTTTCTGCTTCTTGCTGACCCTTCCTGCTTATTCCTATTCCTTTCTGCTCCTTCTCCTTCTTTACCTTTGTGCTCCTTGCAGACCATTTCTGCTCCTCGATGTCCCTCCTTGCTCATTTGTGTTCCTTCTCCTTTCTGCTCCTTCTCCAACTTTACCCTTGTGCTCCTTCAGTCCCTTCCGATTTCTTTCTGCTCCTTCTCCTACTTTACCTTTGTACTCCTTCTGATTATTTCTGCTCCTGCTGCCCCTTTTTGCTCCTTGTAGACCCTTTCTGCTTCTTGCTGACCCTTCCTGCTCCTTGCTGTCCCTTCCTGCTCCTTGCTGCCCCATTCTGCACCTTGCTGTCCCTTCCGGTTTCTTTCTGCTCCTTCTCCTTTTTTACCTTTGTGCTCCTTCTGATTCTTTCTGCTGCCCCTTTTTGCTCCTTGTAGACCCTTTCTGCTCATTCCTATTCCTTTCTGCTCCTTCTCCTTCTTTACCTTTGTGCTCCTTGCAGACCATTTCTGCTCCTTGATGTCCCTCCTTGCTCATTTGTGTTCCTTCTCCTTTCTGCTCCTTCTCCAACTTTACCCTTGTGCTCCTTCAGTCCCTTCCGGTTTCTTTCTGCTCCTTCTCCTACTTTACCTTTGTACTCCTTCTGATTATTTCTGCTCCTGCTGCCCCTTTTTGCTCCTTGTAGACCCTTTCTGCTTCTTGCTGACCCTTCCTGCTCCTTGCTGTCCCTTCCAACTCATTGCTGACCCTTTCTGCTCCTTGATGCCCCTTCCTGCTCATTTATGTTCCTTCTCCTTTCTGCTCCTTGATGTCCCTTCCAGCTCATTTTTGTTTCTTCTCCTTTCTGCTCCTTCTCCAACTTTACCTTTGTGCTCCTTCAGTCCCTTCCTGCTCCTTGCTGCAATTCCAGCTCCTTGATGCCCCTTCCTGCTTCTCGCTGTCCCTTCCTTCTCCTTGCTGACCCTTCCTTCTCCTTGTTGACCCTTCGTGCTAATTGCTGACCCTTCCTGCCCCTTGCTGCCCCTTCCTGCTTCTTACTCCCCCTTCCTGCTCCTTGCTGCCCCTTCCTGCTCATTTCTTTTCCTTTGTTCTCCTTCGCCTACTTTACCTTTGTGCTCATTGTTGCCTCTTCCAGCTCCTTGCTTCCCCTTTCTTCTCCTTGATGTCCCTTCCTGCTCATTTTTGTTCCTTCTCCTTTTTGCTCCTTCTCTCACGTTACCTTCCTGCTCCTTGCTGACCCTTCCTATAGGCTATCTCCCCTATCCCCCACTTACCTGATCTGTTGGCTGCCACCCCATCCCTCAATTAACTGATCTATAGGGTGCCTCCCCCTGATCTGTAGGTGGATCCCCCTATCTCAAACTTATCTGATCTGTAGGCTACCCCCCATCTCTCACTTACCTGATCTGTAGGATGCCCCCCATCTCTCACTTACCTGATCTGTAGGCTACCCCCATGTCTCACTTACCTGATTTGTAGGCTGCCCCCCAATCTCTCACTTACCTGATCTGTAGACTACCCCATGCCTCACTTACCTGATCTGTAGGCTGCCCCCATCTCTCACCTGATCTGTAGGCTGCCTCCCATCTCAAACTTACCTAATCTGTAGGCTGCCCCCATTTCAAACTTACCTGATCTGTAGGCAACCCCCCCCCCCCTCCGCCCCCCATCCCTCACTTACATGATCTCTAGGCTGTCTCTACAGTCTGGGAGTTGCTGGCTGCCCTCTGTGCTGCTCCCTGCAGATTCAGTCAGGAGAGAGAAGCAGGGATCAGCTGTATAGCTGAGAGAAGCAGGGATAATTCTCACAAATACTATAATGGTGTTAGCGTAATAATCAAATAGCGAAGAGTTTTAATATTATTATTATTTATAAAGCCCAAACAAATTCCACAGCGCTGTACAATGGGTGGACTAACAGACACATATCTGTAACCAGACGAGTTGGACACACAGGAACAGAGGGATTTAAGGCCCTGCTCAATGAACTTACATCCTAGAGGAAGTGGGGTATAGTGACAAAAAAGGTAAGGGTAGGGTAGAAAAGAAGGTTGTTAGGATAGTATTCACTGGGGGCTTGGTGTTTTGTTTTGACAACAGTTGTAGGAGATTGTGTGAAGCAACTGTGATCACATTGAGACCTTAGCAAGCAAGCCTGCCATGGCAATAAAAGCAAATATCTTTATAGATTAAAAAGAGAAACAATGATCCATTTGAACATCTCCTAAAATGGGCATTGTTCTTAAAATTCAGGTTTAGATTTTAGCTACCATAAAGGTTACAAAATAATAAAGTCTTGAATGTCTGAGCGGATTGATCCATACTGTGATCTAATTCTTCAAAGTTTGCCTTACAAGAGGTTTGTCAAGATCCAATTCCTGCAGGGTCCATGGCCCTACTGTAATGTCTCAGAGTTATACTCCATCTTACAGGAAATGGCAAATCCCACAAACAGAAGTACTAAATAGACCAATTACTGGGCCTTAGAGTGGCTGGACTTAACGTAAGAAACACAAAGATAAAGGCCAAGGCCACGATTATAGAAGATATGAATAAACAAGTCAGAATTCCAGAAATACTCATAGTCAGAAACAAACCCGGTCAGCATACCAGAAATACACAAAGTTAAACACAAGCCAAGGTCAATATTAGAATATCAAGAGAGACGTACTATAAGCTCTAAACTTGTATCAAAGAAGAAAATACGATAGGGCAATGATTAAGGGCCAAAATAGGCATTATATTGGCTTACACATGTTCCGATTTTTTCCACGTCATCTCTGTGACTCCAAAATGGAGGATAGTGGGGTCGTCTAGATTATGTGGTCCCTTTGAATTATGTGACATCACATAATTCAAACTACATAAATAGGCACCATTTAAGCAGGCAGCGTCCAACATAATGCAGGAAAGCAGCGGCTGTGAGTTGTATTCGAACCATCCGAACAAGGAGGAGGAGCGATTTTCCGGCGGCAAATGGTAAGCATAGTGCAATTCTCTATTTCACTTTTCAGGTTGCAAGACCTCAGAGAGCATTGTGTTCGTGTGTCCCAACGAGGGGAGCAGCGCAAATTTGTTACATGTATGTAGATGTCTAATAGTCCTTCCTACATATTTCCTATTAGAAGGATAGGATAAAATAGAAAATTCAAAATATATAAGGAGTATCTCTAAAACAAGAGACTCCAAACTGATTTTAGATAAGCAGTATATAGAGAGATATTCTATAATAAATAAATTCCCAAATTAACACTGAGTATCAATACATGACGTAAGCCTCTAGCCCTAATGATAATTGAGAATGCTGCAAAAAATTAAAAATGCACAGATTCTTTATTAAATAACAAACAAACGAAGCAGCAAAATCCCAAAATAGAGGCAGGAGTGTCTTACTGATTAAATCTACAAATAGACTAAGAGGGGGATATACTAGCCATAAAAATCAAATGGACTGCAGTCCATTTGATTTTTATGGCTAGTAGTCTATTTGTAGTCCATTTGATTTTTATGGCTAGTATATCCCCCTCTTAGTCTATTTGTAGATTTAATCAGTAAGACACTCCTGCCTCTATTTTGGGATTTTGCTGCTTCGTTTGTTTGTTATTTAATAAAGCATCTGTGCATTTTTAATTTTTTGCAGCATTCTCAATTATCATTAGGGCTAGAGGCTTACGTCATGTATTGATACTCAGTGTTAATTTGGGAATTTATTTATTATAGAATATCTCTCTATATACTGCTTATCTAAAATCAGTTTGGAGTCTCTTATTTTAGATACTCCTTATATATTTTGAATTCTTTATTTCCTATTGCTGGGTTAAGCCCTACATAGGTGGATCTGTAACCACCATTCTTGACCTCTACTATATCCATTTCTCTTAGGATAAAATAGAAACATAGAGTGTGACAGCAGTTAAGAACCATTTGGCCCATCTAGTCTGCCCAATTTTTTAAAATACTTTCATTAGTCCTGGGACTAATGAAAGTATTTAGAAAATTGAGCACCCTTATCTTATATATATATATATATTTGTGTTCAGTGCTATTCTTGTAACGTGAACGTATGTATAGTATGGTGTAAATCATAGGTATGAACAAGTCGGTTGAAGTGTGCCGAAACCGACGTATGCGGTAGGCCTGTAATAAAGAGCGAAAAATCTTCAAAAAAGGCAGCGGCTGCCTTAAAGGAGCAGTGTCAAACAACCTGGTATCAAAGAGCCAATCTACATGTTTCATACTCTTCAGGGACTTTATCAAGACTAAATTGTACAATGCATTAAATCCAGCATTTATACCCTCAGGGAGGGAGAAAAAAGTGTGAAAAAAGAAAAGTAGGGGAGAAAAGGGAAACCAGACATGGAATAATAATCATGACATAAAATGTAATTACATTTCTCAAGCTGCATAGAACAATAAGTGGTATATATAAAAGAACTCTACAAAAAAACCCAACTTTTTCATCAATAAATAATGTAATTAATATTTGTGGTCGGGGACAATAAGCCGAGTTGTATTAGTGGTGCCTAAGTCGGTTGTGGTGTGGCCTGTAAAAAGAGGGCTCACCAGTTTAAATGGCTTGATAAAGGGAGTGGTGGGTGGGCTAAATCAGACAATCTCAGCCCAGAGGAAGTGACAGCCTGTGTATTTATAGGCCGTAATAACCCCTCCCACAACTACAGGCCCAGCCTTTAATATATACCAAGCATTCTGTATAAGCGGTCAATTAGCACAAATAGTACTAATAATAGTCAGTACGATGGTCAAAGAAATGGTCTACTAGCTACCAACTTTTTCACTTGTGGTTAACTTCACAGTTAACTTTAAGATACGCTCAAGCTGCAATTTCTAACCACATTAAAGACAAGAATACAATATAGAAACCCTCATGCTTTAATCCAATTCTTCATTTAGGCCATGTGGATATAAAGTATCTAGCTTAAAAATCCATTTTGTTTCTGTAGCATGAAGTTTTCTTTTTTTCCTAGCTTGACTATTTTTGGGGGGGGATTAGCTCTAACCCAATACCTGATGGGAGCATGGGGTCAAGTTGCGTGCCACTAGTGATTTCTAAACTTTATGTAAGATGGCCAACCTATGTTCCCTGAATCTGTTTTTCAAAGCTCTTATGGTCTGTCCCACATAGTGGAGCTATTTGCATACCACTATTTACTGCACTGCGACTTGAGCCAGTTTTGTAATATATACTATCTAAGGGGTGAGGCAGTTTATACAGCTTTACTGCTCTCCCGATATCCTTCTGCCTTTTCTGGGGTGTAGTTTACATTCAGGCCACGAGGGGGGAATTCGTATATATTTACTCTGATTTTCCTCTGCAATAGAGGCTCTGATTACTAGCCCTAGTTATTACAGGACATACTATCTTCATTGATTGCACCCTCTACTTACTAGTACCTTTCAGATTTGACTATTATTTAGTTCATCTATGCTGTTTTGCCTATCCTACTATTTACACTCCTTGACAGCTATATTTTGTCTATTAATTCCCATACTGTCTAATGGGGATTCCACCTTTTATAGGAGTATTTCACTACATTTGAGACTTATTAGGCAGATTTAAATAGGACCCATTCTTTACATTTATATTTTTCTAACACTCTTTTTTCACCTTGGTAGCACCTTGTTTGTTTTTTTCCGTTACTGTATATTTTAATATTTTCTCTAATAAAAATTATTTTTATTTATTTATTGACGTTTTTGGTACCTTGTTTTTTGAGTTACCTACTCCAGCTAATGGGCACACCCTGTGTTGGTCCACTTCTGGGGCAGGGCTAGGTGGATGGTCCACGGAAACCCCGCCAGCAGTGTCATCAAAAAGCATAAGAGACTGCTGCATGACTTGTGGCTCAGACTGTTTGAGTGATTTGCAAGGGGGTGAGGTGAAAGACAGATGGCCATGGGCTGCAGGTGCCAACTCTGAGCTTTCAGCAGGGGACCGCGTGGGAGACAAGGTGCAGCAACTGGAGGCACTGTCAACCATCCAATCTACTATCGCCTGTACTTGTTCTGGCCTCACCATTCGTAGAGCGGCATTAAGGCCTACCAAATAACGATGAAGGTTCTGTCGCGTACTCGCACATGAAGAAGGTGTTTCACTTGTGCGTGTAGCTGGCACAGATCGACCATGTCCTCTCCTTGCAACAGGAGCTCCACCAACACCAGCAGCACCACAACCAAGGCCACGACCATTATTTGATGCTCTCCTCATTCTTTGCGTTCACCCACCAAACTAACAGATGTTTTATGTCAGGTGACAATGTAACCGCCAGTAGTCAACAATTTTTTATTTTGTAATTTTTTTTTTAAATTTAGTTTATTGGACTGCAAGAAATGCACCACAGGCCGCAAATGTACTATTTAGCACCAAAACAATTAGAATTTTTACAACTGCGCTGTAAGTGCAGTTTTGACGCCTCTATTTGACTCTCAGATATGAAGAGCACACCCCAAATTTACTTTTAAGCTGATTAGCACCCAGAAAATAAGAATGTTTACAATTGCGCTGTAACCACAGTATTTGACACTTCTATTTGACGCCCAAATATACAATTTAGCAGATTAGCACCCAGAAAATAAGAATGTTTACAACTGCGCTGTAAGCGCAGTATTTGACTCTTCTATTTGACTCTCAGATATGAAGAAGCACGCCCAAATTTACTATTAAGCAGATTAGCACCCAGAAAATAAGAATGTTTACAATTGCGCTGTAACCGCACTATTAGACTCTCAGATATGAAGGGCATGCCCCAAATGTATTATTTTGACTCTCAGATATGAAGTACACCCCACTAATGTACTTTTTAGCACACAAAAAATTGTAAGTTTTAGATCTGCAATGTGAAAGCAGTATTTGACAATTCTATTTGACTCTCAGATATGAAGTGCACCCCACTAATTAACTATTTAGCATCAAAATAAAAATTACTTTTTAAAACTCCGATGTAACCGCAGTATTTGAAGCTTCTATTTGACGCTCAGATATGAAGTGCACCCCACCCCAGTAATGCACTAGTTTGCAGAATTCTTTCCTAAGCGTCTAATAGTTCGCTTACTGCGCAGTGGTAAACATTCTAATTGTTTTGCTGCTAATGTGCTAAATAGTACATTTTGGGGCCTGTTCTTCATATCTGAGAGTCAAATAGTGCAGTTACAGCGCAATTGTAAACATTCTTATTTTCTGGGTGCTAATCTGCTAAATAGAACATTAGTGGGGTGCACTTCATATCTGAGAGTCAAATAGAAGCGTCAAATACTGCGGTTACAGCGCAGTTGTAAAAATTCTAATTGTTTTGGTGCTAAACTGCTAAATAGTAAATTTGGGCCCTGCACTTCATATCTGAGAGTCAAAAAGAAGCGTCAAATATTGTGCTTACATTGCAGTTTTAAAAATTAAAATGCTTTAGGTGTTAAATAGTACATTTGGTGTGTGCACTTCATATCTGAGAGTCAAATCGAACCGTCAAATGCTGCTGTGACATAGCAGTTTTAAAAATACTAATTCTTTAGGTGCTAAAAAGTCAATTTGGTGCCTGCACTTCATATTTGAGAGTCAAATAGAACCGTCAAATACTGTGGTTACATCGCACTTTCAAAAATTCTAATTTTTTGGGTGCTAAATAGTACATTTGCGGCTTGCGGTGCATTTCTTGCAGTCCAATAAACTAAAAAAAATTAAAAAATTGTTGACTATTGGCGGTTACATTGTCACCTGACATAAAACATCTGTTAGTTTGGTGGGTGATGCAAAGAATGAGGAGAGCATCAAATAAGGGACGTGGCCCTGGTCGTGGTGCTGCTGGTGTTGGTGGAGCTCCTGTTGCAAGGAGAGGACGTGGTCGATCTGTGCCAGCTACATGCACAAGTGAAACACCTTCCTCAGGTGCGAGAAGGCGACAGAACCTTCATCGTTATTTGGTAGGCCCGAATGCCGCTCTACGAATGGTGAGGCCAGAACAAGTACAGGAGATAGTAGATTGGATGGCTGACAGTGCCTCCAGTTCCTGCACATTGTCTCCCACCCGGTCCCCTGCTGAAAGCTCAGAGTTGGCACCTGCAGCCCATGGCCATCTGTCTTTCACCTATCCTTGCAAATCAGCCAAGCAGTCTGAGCAACAAGCAGTCTCTTATGCTTTTTGATGACTCTGCTGGCTGGGTTTCCGTGGGCCATCCACCTAACCCTGCCCCAGAATTGGAAGAGATTGAGTGCACTTATGTGTCAGGATGTGGACATGCAAGGACCACCGCAGCACGTCTCTGATGATGACGAAACACAGATGCCAACTACTATGGCTTTCTGCAGTGTGCAGACCGACAAGGAGGGCAGGGTTGAGGAGTGGGTGGAAGATGATGTGGAGGATGATGAGGTCCTAGACTCCACATGGAATGAAGGTCATGCGAGTGACGTGTGCAGTTTGGAGGAAGAGGCGGTGGTTGCACAGAGGCACCAGCACAGCATAAGAGGGAGCAGGGTGCAAAAACGGAGCAGCTGTCCCCTAGACGGACCGAGCAAACCAAAGCCTGCTCCAAGGAGTTCCCTGGCATGGCAGTTCTTCAGACAATGTGCTGACGACAAGACACAAGTGGTTTGCACGCTGTGCAATCAGAGCCTGAAGCGAGGCATAAACTTGCTAAACCTGAGCACAACCTGTATGACCAGGCATCTACATGAAAAGCACGAGCTGCAGTGGAGTAAGCACCTCAAAAAACAAAGTCTCAGGCTCCTCCTGCTTCCTCTTCTGCTGCTGTCTCGGCCTCTTCCTCCACATCTGGAGTCACAGTGGCACCGCAAACAGAGGATGTGGCAGCAAAGCCACCACGTCCACCACCATCCCCAAGCATCTCCACACTGTCCCATGGAAGCGTTCAGCTGTCCATCTACCAAACACTGGAGAGAAAGAGGAAGTATGCCCCTACCCACCTGCGATCCCTGGCCCTGAATGCTGGTGGTGTGCGATAATGGGTGAAATCTCGTAGCAGCTCTGGGCCTAGCCAATTTGACGCACTTACCTTGCCTGGTGCATGTGCTGAATTTGGTGGTGCAGAAATTCCTGAAAACTACCCAGATATATCAGAACTGCTGTAGAAAGTGCGGGCTGTCTGTGCGCGTTTTTGGCGATCTCACCCTGCTCCTGCTTGCCTGTCTGTGCTGCAGCATAACTTCGGCCTTCCCGCTCACCGCCTCATATGCAACATGCCCACAAGGTGGAACTTAACCTTGCACATGCTGGAGAGACTGTTCGAGCAGCAGCAGGCGATAGTGGAGTTTCAGATGCAGCAGCACGGGTCAGTTGCTCTGCGGAACAGTACCACTTCACCACCAATGAGTGGGCCTCCATGCAAGACCCATGTGCCATTTTGCACTGTTTCGAGTACTCCACCAACATGGCCAGTGCCGATGATGCCGTTCTTAGCCTTACTATGCCGCTTCTATGTCTCCTTGAAAAAACGCTTTGGATGATGATGGAAGAGGATGTTTCACAGGAGGAAGAGGAGGAGGAAGTCCATCACAAGTGGCTTGGAGGGTGGGTTCCTGCACCAGCATAGGCCAGGTACACAATTATCCAGCCAGGGCACAGTTCTGGAGGATGAGGAGGAGGATGATGAGGATAAGGAGGAACTGTGTTTACAGCAGGGTGGCACCCAATGCAGCTCGTGGGCATCACTGGAGCGTGGCTGTGGGGATACGGAGGACACAAACTATATACCTCCCACAGAGGACAGCTTGTCCTTGCCTCTGGGCAGCCTGGCACACATGAGCGACTACATGCTGCAGTGCCTGCGCAACAACTGCCGAGTTGCCTACATTCTAACTTGTGCTGATTACTGGGTGGCCACCCTGCTGGATCTCCGTTACAAGGACAATGTGGCATCCTTAATTCCCTCACTGGAGCGTGATCGGAAGATGCGCGACTACTAGCGCATGCTGGTAGACGCACTGCTGAGGGCATTCACAACAGACACCAGGGGCTCAGTGGAAGCACAAGGCGAAGGCAGAGGAGGAGGAAGAGGTCACCAACGCAGCTGGGGCACCGCCAGCACCTCAGAAGGCAGGGTTAGCATGGCCGAAATGTGGAAAAGCTTTGTCAACCATTGTTATACACAAGTGCACTTATTCTTTGTTTTCTTTTTTTATATGTCCCAATATTTTGGGGGCTACCCCAATAAAACAAAAAAAACAACAAAACAAACAAATAAAAAACAGTGTTGGCTACCTCCTCCTCCACCGCTGCATCCACCTACACCGCCACGGTGCATACCCAGATATATCAGATCTGCTGCAGAAAGTGCGGGCCATCTGTGTGCGCTTTCGGTGTTCTCACCCTGCTGCTGCTCGCCTGTCTGCACTGCAGCGTCACTTCAGCCTTCCCGCTCACCGCCTCATGAGACTGTGCGAGCAGCAGCAGGTGATAGTGGAGTTTCAGCTGCAGCACACACGGGTCAGTCGCTCTGCGGAACAGAGTTTTGTTTTTCTATATGTCCCAATATTTTGTGGGCTACCCAAAAAAAAAAAAAAAGCAAAAACAAATAAAAAACAGTGTTGGCTACCTCCTCCGCCAGGCTTGTTGAGCATTTCTCTATGCATCAGGACTGCAAGAAACACACTGCAGGCCGCAAATGTTTCTTTTTTTAAATGTCCCAATATTTTGGGGGCTACCCCAATTAAAAAACAAAAACAAATAAAAAACAGTGTTGGTTACCTCCTCCTCCTCCACCGCCGCTTCCACCTACACCGCCACGGTCACCGCCTCCTCAACCTATGGGTCACGTAGTATAAACTATGTACACAATAGCAGAGGCTTGTGAAGGCCTTTTCTCCATGCATCAGGAGTTGAGCTCAGTTTGAACAATGAAAGAGAATACCCTGCACTCCAACCCTCTCTCAAATTGATAATTCTGGTGATCCTCCTGACAGCCATGCTTTAGATTTTGATTTATGTTCTTCCAAAGCTAAAATCAAAGATTCAATCTAGTGCTATTTTATGGCTCAGCTGTATTTTTAATTTTTAGGTATTTATGTTATTTTAAGTGATTTCCCTATCCACATTTGTTTGCAGGGCACTTGTCCCACTCTTACCCCCATTTTACTTCCTTTTGCAGCCCTTTCCAGGACTTTTTAGAGGCATTTTAATGCCCAAAAGTTCGGGTCCCCATTGACTTCAATGGGGTTCGGGGTCAAGTTCGAGCCCGTACCAGGACTTTTTTTCAAAGTTCGGCCAAACCCGCCGGACCCGAACATCCAGGTGTCAACTCTAATTGTAAAGGCACCACTTAGGAGATGTGACTCGATTTTGTAACAAAATGCAAAGACAGACACATTTTTTGTTTCTCTAATTCATTGCATGAAGAAATTCTAGAATGCAGGCTAATGTAAACACTGATCAGAGTTAAGTTTTCAGTGTCTGCAACAAGGAGCCCAGCCCAGACACATATCTATCAGAGATATACTTAAGTAATTAATTTTACTACAAGAAATCCATTGTAAGAGAAAGTTGAACCAAAGTCCAGATGCATCAAAATCATACTTTATGGCCCAAAAAGTAGACATAAAGTTGACAGTTAGTTTGATGGAAGACAACTGTGACGTCAAACATCACAAAATTCAATTAACCCCTTATACAAAGTGGTAGTTAGAGTTCGTAATGAGAAATTCTTGTGATGCTAAAACGCCATCTATTGATCAAAGTCTATAAGACAATCAAAAGAAGACGGTACACCCACCTAATCCCATTGGTCACGTTAAACTAGTGACGCAAAGAAACTTAAGATAAGGTATTTAAGATAGCCAGGAAGGAGGCAAAAAAGCAAGAGCAAAGAGGAATGAGACTGGGCTAAAGGAACACTCTGGACACATCTAAACTTCTAAATAAATAGATCTGGTATACCTAGTGTAATACACAGCAGAGAGGGAGTGGGACTGTAACTAAGTAGCTACAAACTGGAACGATAGGTTTCCACTAAAAACATATACAGCGGGGGGCGTGTCCGACTTCCGGCCTGAACGGACGCATGGAGTAGGAGCTCCTCTCCAGCACGAGCCAAAAAAGCATACTAATTGCACGACTACGATCACCATCCAAGCAGCAAACCAAAGGGGAAAGGGTCCATACCACAAATATGTCGCCCTCCAAGCAAACAAAGCTTACGGATCCATCCAGGCAGGCGAAAAAAGAAAAGAACAAAATGTGCCAAGATGGCGCCAGTTCAGAATCTTCCACCCAGACCTCGGAAGGTGCAACGGACCTAGACCAGGCCCTAGAGACAGAAGCAGAAGGGAATATCTCAAAGGCTTACCTCAAGGCTATGCTCCAAGAACTAAGATCAACAATCCGCGAAGATTTCACAACAATAATCAATGGTGTACACCAGGAGATTGCAGAACTAGGTGACCGCACGGATCATCTTGAAAGAAAAACAGAGGAGCTATGCACGGCCCATAATGCAGCGGCCGACAAACTCCAAGCGCTGGAAGTTATGGCAAAAACTGGCGGACATGGAGGACAGATCAAGAAGGAACAATGTGAGATTCAGAGGGATAGCAGAATCTGTCACGCCAGACAAACTCAACGCCTACATCGCCACCATGTGTGCAACAATGGCGCCTACTATAAGCGGCTCAGCATGGGACCTCGACAGAGTACACCGGCTTCCTAGGCCACAACGCCTCTCTGCAGATACCCCACGCGATGTCATAGCACGCTTCCACTATTTCAGGTCCAAAGATGCCCTCCTCACGGCTGCTAGGGCACTGCCCACCATGCCCACACCTTATGAAGGAATAGCTCTTTATGCAGACCTGTCGGCCATGACAATGGCGCGTCGCAGAGACTTTGCCACAATTACCAAAACGCTGCGGAATCACAAGCTGGCATATAGATGGGGCTTCCCCACGAAGGTCCTGATATGGCGCAACGGCAAAGTACACGTGATAACAGACCCAGACACAGGTCTCACCACTCTGATGAGAAAAGGATCAGCAAACCCCCCAGAGGCCTCACCACAACGGTTCCGGCCGGAATGGAAGATGGTGGGCCAACCTCCACGCTAGAGCACCATGGGGCACCGGTCACCCGCGCAGCACCATTAAGGGACCGAACCATCGCATACCCTATGTGAAGGAGGACCCGACCAAATGAACTTTGAAGTATAGAGTCTGGCACGGCGCCAGCTCAGGACTCTCATACAAACCTACGTGCAGCTAGCTTCAGGACTGGTAGTATATGCGCAAATGTTCTAACCTTGTGAATGTACACTGTGATTCCCCTGCCATCCCACCTCACTGTGACTTTTAGGGCCCTGGCTCTCCCAATGGGTACCCCCGATCAGTGCCAATCTGAAGGCTATGTGCCTACCATCATCGACACTCAGGGGCCATGCCCGTAGGGATAGACATCATAGCAGGGAGCAGTCCCCTCCTAGTAGGGCCCCCGGGCATACTGCCCTGAAACCAAGATTCCATGGGGCATAAATACTTACCCGCCTCGTGCAGGAACGCTAACATCCCCAATGAGCACAGAGCCCTTACGAATACCCGAAGAGAGACCAAGGTAGCCGCCAAAACCAGGCATATACTGACCCACGGGGCCGATCATGACAAAGGGGTCCTTAAGACGTAGTAGTAACCCCTTAGATTCCTGCATGTATGGGCCGCGACCGGCGCTCATCTGACAGGGTCGTGATAACCCCCCAGGGACCTAAACACCAGACCTTAGGGATGACAGAGGTACAGGTCATACCCCAAGTTTGCCAGACTGTCCATACAAGTCTGCCCATGCAAGCGCCGTATGACAGTCACAGACGAAAAAAAAAAATAACGCACGTATACCCAGACTGAATCGCATGTAGTTACCTTTAACGCACCATAAGATATTGTTATTACCCCTCTATCGGGGACGGGTGCCCATGCCCTGCGGGAAACGGGAGGATGACCATAATGGCTTCCCCATTATCACATCACTACACATGATTGTGCAATCTGATGTTTGTAAAGCTACTACGGCTCAGGAGCTGACTCGCTCCACACGACCCCCCACTTGGGATGATAACTGGGGAGACACGAGACAGCTCCCCAGTACACCCAAAGCTGCACTCTCAATGGAGAGAATTGTATTTATACTTTGTTTATGTTGTACATGTTTATGTTTTTCCCCTCCTAGTTTATGCATGTCTTATAATTGTGATACTATACCAAAGACACGTCCCCCGACTATTAGCACTTACGCATACCAACCAGAATTCACTCCCTACCGACATGAGAAAAAGACCACACCCTCGCTCACCCAAGATCTGGGATAATCCACTCAACGCACAATGCTACCCCCCTCGATAGAATGACACACAAATTTAAATGCCTCTCCCTGAATGTCAATGGCCTGAACAGCCCGTTCAAAAGACACTCTGCCCTAAGGGAAATACATGCTTCACAAGCAGCAATAGTCTGCCTACAAGAAACCCCCCTATGTATACGTAATCCTCCAGCATTTAAATCGACCTATTACCCACAAATATTCCACGCATTAGCACCGCACAAATCCAAAGGGGTCTCTATACTATTCCACAAGGATTGGGTGTTTCAGCCCACTGAGATCTACCAAGATACATTAGGCAGATTAATAATCGTGGTAGGCGCTCTCAATGGCATCAACGTCACAGTGGCGTCCCTGTATGCCCCAAATGACGCTCAGGCCTCCTTTCTGGGATCTGCTCTTAAAAAAGTAGCGGACCTTAGACAGGGGCACACTATCATATGCGGAGATTTTAACTGTACCCTAGATCCCAACCTAGACATCCAACGAGCCCAGGGGAAAAAACCCCTACACCAAGCGGCCTCCCTAAGCCGGAACCTCACCACACTCCTCCACAAACACGACCTATATGATACATGGCGCAACTTATTCCCTAGCGGGAGAGACTATACATATTTCTCTCCAGTTCACCATACATACTCACGCATTGATATGTGCCTAGTAGACAAAATGATATTGCAGAATATTTCAGACGTAACGATAGGGCAGAGGACATGGTCAGACCATGCTCCGGTCATTACTACCTTTAAGACCTTATACCCCGTGAGAGGTAGAAGTACCTGGAGACTAAACGAAACCCTGCTGAACGAGACAAACCTCATAACAAAGCTGACCAATACGATTCGCTGGTTCTATGAGGACCACGCAAATGACGATGCTACCATTCCGACGCAATGGTTGACTCTCAAAGCAGTAGTTAGGGGCCTCTTTATACAGGCAGGAGCGGTACGTAAAAAGAAAGGACAAAGGGAGAAAGAGAGCCTACTGGAGGAACTCAAACACTCGGAAGATAAAAACAAACTCAACCCGTCAAAAAACTAACTAAACACAGCAATAGAATAAACTCTAAATTACACGCGCTTTCCCTAATAACTATGGAAAGACAAATGCGTAAGCTTAACCTAACTCATTATATGCAAGGCAACAAAGCCGGTAAGCTACTTGCGCGACGGCTAAAAAAACAATACCTCCAGTCTAAATTACCCTACATGACATCAGCCAACAACACAAAACTATACAACCCCCAAGACATAGTGGAAGAGCTGGCCACCTACTATGATAAACTCTATAACTTACACAAGGCCAATGACACCAACCAACCCTCCCAACTTGAAATCCTTGATTTCCTGCGGGAGATAGATCTGCCCAGACTGACGGAAGACCAGAGGGAGGCTCTCTTGGCCCCATTCTCCGAGGAGGAAGTGCGGCGTACCATATGCTCTCTTCCAAAACGTAAAGCACCGGGCCCAGATGGATTCCCTAATTCCTTCTACACTACACTTGTCACACAACTCGCACCGCACCTTACCAATTTATTCAACCATATCAAAACTACCGGACACATCCCTAAGGAAATGCTCCTCGCACATATAATAACGCTCCCCAAGCCAGGAAAACCCCCAACGGAATGCGCAAACCTGAGGCCAATATCACTGCTGAATGCAGATACTAAATTATATGCGAAACTGTTGGCTTCACGTATAAAGCCACTACTACTAAACATGGTCTCACCAGAACAAGCAGGATTTGTCCCACTCAGACAACCAGGCGACAACACTCGTCATTTCCTAAACCTAATCCAATGGGCACAATCGACCCAACAACAGGGCATACTACTAGCGTTAGACGCGGAAAAAGCATTCGACCGCCTCAATTGGACATATATGCTGGAAGTACTATCTAAAATGGGGTTCCCACCTCCGTTCCAAAATAGCATAATGGCCCTTTACTCAAGTCCAATGGCCAAAGTATATAACACGGGCTTTCTTTCCAAGCCATTCAAAATCAAGAATGGGACCAGATAGGGCTGCCCTCTTTCCCCATTGATCTTCATCCTTTGCATGGAACCACTGATTAAACACATAAAAACGACAGACACAATTAGGGGACTGGCTACTCCGATAGATGCCATGAAAATAGCACTATTCGCAGACGACACCCTGCTGTTTATCACAAAACCGACCCAATCTCTGCCCCACTTAATGACACTACTAGACAGATATGGCAGGGTGTCATACTACAAAAACAATGCGAAGAAATCACAAGCTTTAGCCCTCCGCCTGCCCCAACGCACTTTACAAAGTCTCAAAGCTAAATACCCGTTTGATTGGCGAAAAACGTCAATCTCATATCTAGGCATCCAACTACCCGCTTCATCTGCAACAATACCCAAAGTCAACCATATTCCACTCCTGCACAAACTAGACTCCCAGCTTAAACAATGGGAGGACAAAGGCGCATCATGGCTAGGTCGTATCAATACGGTGAAGATGATGATCTTACCGCACATCCTATATCTCTTTAGAACCCTGCCTATACAGATTCCAAACGCATTGCTTAAAAGATTCCAATCCACTATAAATGCACATATATGGAATAGGAAGCCCCCCCCGCATCTCCCAAAATCTTCTCTGGCGGCCCTTCTCGAGAGGAGGCCTGGGCGTACCCAACATACAGCTATACTACCGAGCCTCAATAATGGCACAGGGTATAACGATACTAGAACGATCGACACCTCCCATATGGCTAGCGCTGGAAAACGCAAGTCTGACACAGGGAACTATAGAAGAAGCACTGTGGGCTAGTTGCTACCACCGGTCACTACATCCTACCATGTTACCCACTACGGACCAAATGCTCCGAACCTGGTCGAAAGTAGCCCACAAAATGGGAGCAAGTAGGGACCTCCTGCACGCAGCACCCCTAAGGACACTAACACTATACACGACTGACATGTGTCTAGATGCATGGACTAGCCACGGCATCTCCCATGTATACACTCTACTCGACTCCAAGGGCATACTACCCTTTCCAACACTGCAACAGACCTTCACCCTTCCCTCCAGAGAATTATTCACATACCTACGCTTAAAGAATATACTTCACGAACAGAAATTACTCAAAGACGGTACAGCCCCCAAATCACGATTTACCCTCAAATGCCAAGGGAAACTAAAAAATACCAAAGCCCTGTCCCTCTGCTACACCTCTCTCATGCAGCTGGGAGACAAGGATCTCACCCTAAACATGCGTCTCTGGGAAAAGGACCTGAACATAAACATCCACCCAAAAGCATGGCAGTTAGCTTTAGAGAGAGTCAAAAAATCCACCCATAGCTTGGCCCATAGAGAAGCATTCTGCAAATTAACAATGAGATGGTACTTAGTACCCACGCGCCTGGCGCACATATTCCCGGACACAACTCCCCAATGCTGGAGATGCCAAGAGCACGAGGGCACGCTATTCCATATATTCTGGTCATGTCCACTCATCACAAAGTTGTGGGATGAAGTGGAACAGTTTCTCCTAACGAAAGTAAAAATCAAGGTCCCAAAAACCCCGGCAAGCTACCTTCTACATTTGTTTCCCCACTCCCCAAGCAACGACGAACTACAGATTCTTACCCACTGCCTTATAGCAACAAAAATAACAATAGCACATAGGTGGAAACAAACTCAATGCCCAACGCTAACAGAAGTCCTCACGAGATTAGACACGACAAGTAAATATGAGTTGATGGCCAGCCGTATCCGGAACAAAGAACATGAGCACTCCAAATGCTGGCAGAAATGGACGCAGATAAGGGATCAATGTATGTGACGGTTATCTTACAGACTTAGACAATAACGTTGTAGCAAGAAAGACAACACGACGGTCTAAACTGCTACCGCACTATGTTCCCCCCGCCCCCACTACACCACAGCACCCAGGCCACGGAGATCACCTATGACTGGGGAAGTACAAGAGGGATAGCTCCTTAGAACGCCAACAATAGCACAGAAGACCCAACAGACAAAATGGCCACATAGGTGACCCCAGACGCAATAGTGCTAACATACAAAGTGCAGAGACCACATTCCGAGCTGACCACCTATAGCTTTTAAGGTGAACCCTGGCATTATAGGTCACTAGAAGCCACCCTTGGCATTAGCTCACCTAACACTTGACGACCTTTGCTCAATTAACAACACCCCAAGATGCGCCCCAACCAACTGACCAACCCACCACTCGATTAATATATATATGATGGTACTAGAAAAGGAATGGGCAAACGAACTGAGAAGTATTTATGTTCTGCATTGCTGAAAATATGCCGGGAACTGTTGTCTATGTTGTCTATGTGAAATATGTACATGCTCCCCCCCCCCCTCTTTTTATTTCTGTACCCCTCTAAGTTGATATGCAGTATCACATGAAACCAATAAAAATTGCAGACAATGAAAAAAAAAAAACATATACAGCAAAAAAGGAAAAAAAAAACACACTAAAAAAGTGCAAGTAATCCAGGAGCTAACTAATAAATGGCTCAAAGTGCAAATAAAGAGTATAGGGTACTATTGGGATGTACAAATAAAAATAGGTACTGTGCCTTTAAGAGGAATAAATATGGAGAAGTAATATGCCTTTGAAACTCCTAAGGGATAATAAACATAAAAAATATGTAAAAACAGAATATATAAAAACAAAATATAAATCAAATGATGAAAAAAAAAAAAAGATAATGTTCCAAATCATGAAAGGTGCAGTAACAAACTGTCCCTGAAAGAAAACAGGGTAACAGATAATAGATACTTACACCTAAATGATATACTTTGTATTAGCAAAGATACAAATAATAATAAAGCACTACAGTATGAGGATCTGTGTGCTATGACAAAAAGTATATAGCGTAGATAAATATAAGCAATGGTGAAAAAAGAACTGGGTTAAGAAATAGAATCCAGTTTATTAAAAAATACAAAATTAAAATTTCATCAAGAAATACAGGTCAGTCCATATAGAGATATATGTTACCAGTCTGGTGAAGTCCACAAAAATTCAAAGACCCTCGGAATCAGCCAGGATGGATGTGGATTGAGCTGGCAGTTGATACCCTGGAGTCTGACTGCCGGTTGAGGACGGCGTACAGATCGGTATGCACGTCCCAACACGGACCTCACTCCAGGGGACGTACACAGCTGACGGTTTAAGTCCACGGGTTCAACCAAAGGTCCTGAACAAGTAGATACTTCTGTTGCTGGTTGCTGACAGGATGTCTAACACGACTCACGAAACACCCGTTTCGTGAGTCGTGTTGGTCTACTTCTTCTTGATTTTCTATGGTTCTTTTTCTTCTCACTACTGGAGACCTGAAGTCTTCTTCTGAGAAATGCTTGGGGGGGACTCTCCCCCGTATCTCTAAAAAATCATTTGTGGTGTTGATGGTCGGACGTACGTAAATCTTTATTCTGTGGAGAGATTCTTCTCAAATCTGTAGACGGAGCTCCAGTAGTAATTGTTTGAGGATTAAAGTGTTCTGGTGGTTTTTTATTAGCAATTTGAGGCTGTGTTGTCTGCCTTTGATCTTGATAGCGACCAGTGGCGGCTCTAGACTTGGCGAGGCCTTAGGCGAAACTCATACATGAGGCCCCCACTAACACCATTATTGGAAAAAAACAGCAGTTGACTTGTGTGTGTATAAGAAGCTGTAGATATATTGAAGGGCGGGCTTGCAGTACTGGATATAGAGAACTAGTCTTTATATACGTCGTTGCATTGTCTACCTGTGTGTGCCTGAGAGTGTGTGCCTGGCAGTGAGTATCTTTGTATATGTATGCATGTTTCTCTGAGCATGTGTATGTTTGTGTTACTGCCTGTGGCCTTTGGCATTAAGTTCATGGCGAAGCTATGTTTTATGACAGTGTGTAGAATGATTGCCTTCAGGGGGTGACAGGGTGAGTAAAGGAGTAACTGTGGCAGGGTGATTGTAAAAAGAGCAGGAGGGTGCCAGAGTGCAGAGAGTGGTGCCCGTGTGTTTAGAGGGAGAGGTAGTGTGTATGGAGGGGGGGTGACAGTGTGTATGGAGGGGGGGGTGACAGTGTGTGCGGAGGGAGGGTGACAGTGTGTGCGGAGAGAGGTGACAGAGTGTGTGGGGGTGACATAGTGTAGGGAGGTGGCATAGTGTGAGGGGGTGGCATAGTGTGGGGGGTGACAGAGTAAGAAGGGGGTGACAGTGTAAGAGGGTTACATTAGTGTAAGGGGTGTGACAGAGTAAGAGGGAGTGACATTCGTGTAAGGGGTGTGACAGAGTAAGAGGGAAGAGACAGAGGGGGGAGACCTAGTGTGAGGGAGGGTGACATAGTGTAGGGGGGGTGACAGGGTGAGAGGTGGTGACAGAGTGAGAGGGGGTGACAGTATTAGGGGGTGACAGTGTGAGGTGGGGTGATGGTGTGTGGGGAGTGACAGGATAAGGTGACAGAGTAAGGGGGGTGACAGTGTGGGGGGTCACAGGGTGGGTGACACAGTAAGAGGTGGGGTGATAGAGTGAGGGGGTGACAGGTGAGGTAGCAGGGTGAGAGGGGGTGACAGGGTGAGTGACAGTGTCAAATGTGGGGTGAGAGGGGAGGCAGGGTGAGGGGGTGACAGTGTGACGTGTTGTGACAGTGTGTGGGGAGTGACAGGGTGAAGTGAGAGTAAGGG
>OW240919.1:148170615-148353193 GCA_933207985.1 Pelobates cultripes
GGGACAGTAGATAAGTAGCTACAAACTGGAACGATAGGGATCCACTAAAAACATATACAGTAAAAAAAAAGGAAAAAAAACACACTAAAAAAAGTGGGAAAACACTAAAAAAGTGCAAGTAATCCAGGAGCTAACTAGTAAATGGCTCAAAGTGCAAATAAAGAGTATAAAGTACTGAGTAGGGTACTATTGGGATGTACAAATAAAAATAGGTACTGTGCCTTTAAGAGGAATAAATATGGAGAAGTAATATGCCTTTGAAACTCCTAAGGGATAATAAACATAAAAAATATGTAAAAACAGAATATATAAAAACAAAATATAAATCAAATGATGAAAAAAAAAAACGATAATGTTCCAAATCATGAAAGGTGCAGTAACAAACTGTCCCTGAAAGGATACAGGGTAACAGATAATAGATACTTACACCTAAATGATATACTTTGTATTAACAAAGATACAAATAATAATAAAGCACTACAGTATGAGGAACTGTGTGCTATGACAAAAAGTATATAGCGTAGATAAATATAAGCAATGGTGAAAAAAGAACTGGGTTAAGAAATAGAATCCAGTTTATTAAAAAATACAAAATTAAAATTTCATCAAGAAATACAGGTCAGTCCATATAGAGATATATGTTACCAGTCTGGTGAAGTCCACAAAAATTCAAAGACCCTCGGAATCAGCCAGGATGGATGTAGATTGAGCTGGCAGTTGATACCCTGGAGTCTGACTGCCGGTTGAGGACGGCGTACAGATCGGTATGCACGTCCCAACACAGACCTCACTCCGGGGGACGTACACAGCTGAGGGTCTAAGTCCACGGGTTCAACCAAAGGTCCTGAACACAAGATACTTCTGTTGCTGGTTGCTGACAGGATTTGACTTAATGTCTATTGTCTTACGCGTTTCGTGGGGAAGTGGCCCCACTTCTTCAGAGACATCTAAACTTCTGTCTTTTCCAACTGAATTTCTGGGACTTCGAAAACCTAACCGTCACGAGTTTGTGAGTCTATTGGTGTTATTCCTTCAATCCTCCACTAGTCCTCATTCCAGATGTGCTGAATATAGTGAAAGTATTCCCCTTGTGTAGAGTTTCCCAAATAATGGACACAACCAGTCGTATTGGGTAAAAGCAGCAATCTGAACTTTATTAGGCCACACTCTGCTTTTTATACAGTGCCCCTAGCATTGGGTTTCCAATACAAAATCACAGGGGTTTCCTTCCCACAAGCCATTGTGTTTGAGAGATAATTGAGCTCAAATCGGAAAACTTACATACAATTTTTACATATCACAAAAATACATGACAACAGCATTGGAACCCCACAAAAATAAATTCCGAATAGCTCCGATCTGAGTGCATAACATATCCAAAAAGCGCTCAGATCCGTACGGTAAAACGAAAGTTATGCCTGGTAGAGGTGGTATTGTCAATTTTGAAAGGGGTTAATTTGATTGTATGGGAGGTCAGAGCTTACAATCTAAATTCTTTGAAGTTGGGAACCCAGCAGAGCTACTCTTTAAAGTGTGAGAAGTCACACATAAGTCTGGTTTCAGTATAAACTAACTCTCTCATTTGCCATATGTCTTGATTCCCTCTTAGATAAGGAGTCCTGTGATATGAACAAGCCTTGTGTTCCAATTTCATATCAAAAAGAGACATTACTACCTATCCACAGATCAATACTCAAGCCTCACCCTGATCACGTTCAGAATAGAACAAGCACAATCTTCCAATCAAGCCTAAACATGATTTGCGAACAAGGGATCTGTTCGGTAACTGAACAGAAGGGAAACAATTCCATTTGAAAGCAGGGAAACATTAGACGATGCAAAGCCATCTCCCGTGACACTAACACTCTGCTACTTTCCAACTGAAGTTCTCTGCTAATCAAATTAATTCTGACTTAGAAATCTTCCAGAACTTTCCACAATTCTCCATCAGAAAAACATACTCACATTCACCATTTATGGAATATATATCCAAGCCCAAACCATTTCTACCAAGTAAGCTGGTAAATATGCTGGCTTAATTTCATTTCATTTAAATTAATAAAAAAAAATGTAATGCCTGTATAATATTGGTCAGATTTCAAACCTTTGAAATCACATTTAGCTAATGGGTTTGTGTACCATTCAAAGTCCAGTCTGCAGTAGTGGTTATAGCTGGTATAGTTTCCCCCCCATACATTAGTCGAGACTTAATGTTGGGAGAAGATCTGGTTTATTCACATAATTCATACAACCCCCCCTAGCATGGGGTCTCCATACAGAACAGAATAAGCTCCTTCCAGGCATCCCTGTGTCTGGGAGATAATTAAGTCAAAGCCTGGTAACTCAATTATCGCTCAGTTACAGGGAAACATACAGAATTTACAAACAAAAACCCCCAAACCACATTCAAATTACACAGGAACCCTATATATCCTAAATCCTAGAATAGCCTGGATCTGACCCCCAAGTTGTCTAAATAGTGCTCAGATCCGTTCAGTGTAAGAAGTAAAGTTCTGGCCGGCCACGAGGTTGTAGCCCACAACAGTTCCAGGGAGAAAGAGGCAGTGGCCAGTCAACTTTCGGGAGCTCCTGTGAGAATAAAACCGAATGCTCTCCCTAGCTCTTAGGGAGCGAATGCTGCCTTCGGATGATTGATTCTTTTCCCCAAAGAGCGCTCTTCTCGTTTGTCTGTGAGAGGAGCAGACGGCGGTACAATTTAATCGGGGTTCGCAAGTTGTATTATCTGGAATTACAACTGCCTGTGTTTGGCAGACAAGATGGCCGCTATTCCATAATGCACATGTGTTCGTTCATACAAATGGCGGCCTTTCAGAGAGAGCATATAAGTTTACTACTTCTTTTGAAGTTATTGAGCCAGGGGGTGTTCTGGATTAGAGGGGTTTAAAAAGGAGAACACGAATATCCATTCGGGAAATGAACATTGGGTACAGACAGCCGAATGGAGAAGGGACCAAGTCTGTTGGGTTAGAGAGGAATAAAACAAGTGATGGGGTCTTCTGTCACACAATTATATATTATTTTCTAAGGGACAGAAAGGGCTTTCATTTACTATTCTATATGTATTCCTTACACAAGACTGCATGTGAATAAAATATTAAAAATGGGAAATATTGGAAATTTTTTGCTTCTAATAATTTTTACACATCTAACCAAAAAGAACGCAACATAGATTCATATATCAGTCCTGATTGTTAAATGCCTAATATGTCTAGAAACGAAATAAATTTTTGATAGTTCACATTAACCCTATACCAAGCCCCACACTAACGCTATGCTAACCATACCCTTATCCAGTGCTTACACTTTCTCTATCTTTATGCCTGCCCTAATCTTACCCTTAACCCTTCACTATCCATAACCCATCAGCTTACCCCTAAATCTAACCTGACCACTAGCCCCGACACTAAGATAATCCACTGCTAATATCGATTCTGATATTAGAAATAGGTTTTATTATTTAACAAAGTAGATAGTGGTCTGTGACCACCATCCACTGGCTGTTTTCATAATTACTTGAATTGAGTCCTGTTTCTCAGCCAATTATAGTGAGATCGGTGCTGTGCAGCTGGCAAATCCCAGCACAAGAATAAATCTGGGGCTGCAATTTTATGAATGGAGGTAAAGGGCAAATAAAAAGGTGGTGCAAATTAGTGACTCCCTCTAGTGGGATAAACCACAACATCCACCACAACACACAAGTAGGTTTGTAATTTTTTTTTTTTTAATTCCTATTTTTAAAAGGAATACATATGTTCAAGCAGGGCTGGCCATAGTGGTATGCAAACTTGGCGGCCGCACAGGGCACCATGGCAACAGGGGGGCCATGCGACCTACACAGCTCACACATGGCCGGGTGACAGGTGTGCAGAGGGAGCTAAAGCAGGTACTGGGTTGAGGATCTCATTATTCTCTACCCGGGACTATGAAAAAAAAATAGCAAGGCAGCGGGGCGGACCATACCGAGTGGTGGTGCGGAACTTATTGAGTGACGGAGGCAGGGCTAAACAGCAGGGGCAGAGCTAAAAGCACCTGGAAGCTGATGGCTGGCAACTGCTGCACAACTAGACTACAGGAGCTGCACTGCCTCTACTCCCCCCTTCCAGCCCATAATGGGAAGTGGTAACTGTGTATGTGACTGTCTGCCTGTGTGTGTGACTTTCTGCCAGAGTATGTGACTGTTTGCCTGTAACTGAGCGTGTGTGACTGTCTGCTTGTAACTATGTGTGGCTGTATGCCTGCAACTGAGTGTGTGTGTGTATGACTGTCTACCTATAACTGAATTGTGTGTGACTGTCTGCCTGTAACTGTGTGTCACAGTATTATGTGACATACTTAAGTCTTCCACTCTGTAATGCAATGGAGTCAGTCTGGCACCTCTGGCCTGCACTTTTGTTGGCTGCAGATCATAAGTAGCCGTCTTCTGCGCTGCGGCCAATCAATGCTTTGCTGCGAATTACCAGAGGAAAACTCTGACACTGTAAATGCCTGAGCATGCGAGACAGTTACTCATAGTCTGCACCCGGTGAAAAGACAGACCAGATTCGCAACGTACTGGACCACAAGAGATTAGCATTACCCCCCTCACTACAAGTTAACAGGGAAGGGGGAATTAATATTTATCTGTTTCATTGGATTTCTGCGATATGACCGCAAAGGACCCCCCTGAAATTGACAGATCCGCTTTAATCATTGTGACAGTCGCAAAATATACCTCCTTCCTTTACAGTACAACTGCCAGCAAATTTTCATGTATCAAAAGTTATTTACATTTAACTTAAAGGGTTACTGCAAGTGTCCTAATCACTAAAGCTTGTTGTTCCCTAGGAATGGAATAAACCATTTAGCAATGGTATGCCCTCTTACTATGTTCCCTGCCAGGCTCCACTAGTTTCTGCAGAGCTGCTGGAGCAGATCCAGTCACCATTCATTTGCTGAGAGCATCAGCTGACCACTCTCGGCCAATGACTGGAAAAAATGTGCAACAACTTTTGCACAGAATTGACATCCTGGAACTCTCGTTCCGGCTGGCTAACTGTGCCCCCATGATGCTGACGGCGTTACAGCTTCGGCGCCTAAACTCTATCTGTGCAACGCATGTAAACAAAAATTCTGCACATACACACTGCCTTGGCACCATGACCACTTAAAATCATGGATGTAGTCACGATGCATATGTATGTGCCGAATTTTTGTTAAGGTGCATTGCACATACATAGTTTAAGCACTTAGGTGCCGAAACTGTAACCCTGTCAGCGTCATGGGGGCATGGTTAGCCAGTTTCACAAACACCAACTGCAGCAGACAAGTTAGGCTGAGCAGCAGCTGATATGACACTTTGGAGGGTGTATACCAATTGGTGGCTAGATGGGCGGAGTTAACCCTTGACCCGGAAAGACAGCGACCGTATCGCCCTTTTCTCATCTTTGGTAATGAGCTGGCTATGGAGATGACAAGTAAGGAAGTGAGGCATTGAAGCTTTAGTGTGTAGAACTCAAAAAAAAAAAAAAATATAACAGCGTATCCTCCCTTCACCAACATGGCGGCGAACATTGGTGTTTTGTCGTTAGTGAATCTCAGAGCGGCAGTTAGGGTGAAGAAATGTCTGCTGGTTAACCGGAAATCACCGGCAATTACTGGCACGGCTCGGCGGACGGTCATTACCACCAGCAACGGGGCCTTTCTACCGAAGCCGGACAAAGTAAGTCCCTTATTATATGACTGTCACCAGCCTGGGGCTCAGTCAGAGCGGCTTGGCTGGTCACGGACTCCATGTCACACCGAGTGCCGGATTGCTGGTAGTCCCCTATAACCGAGCCGGCCACTACCGAACAGCAGCTCGCTACTGACCGCCCGAAACGTGTCCGGCAAGCCGCAATGCAGCGAGCTGAGTCAGCACTAATCGCCATCCTGCCCCTGTATTGCCCTGTATGGGGAGAGAGCTGGGGGAAGACATGCTGCTACCTGTGTACACACTGAATAACTACCACAGACTGCCCACTACAACAACCACCTACCTTCCTTTACAGAATAGATGGGGGTTACATATATAGGGGAGTGGGGGGCTAAAGGATAGTTTGTGATGTATGAAATAAGGAATAATGATACATATTCTATGAGTGTAGTTGAAATAGAAAGTTATAAGGATGGGAGAGAAATGAAAATATAAAGTTGTGCGTTTAAACCCTTAAAGGACCACTATAGGCACCCAGACCACTTCCACTTAATGAAGTGGTCTGGGTGCCTGGTCCATCTAGGGTTAACCCTGCCTGCTGAAACTGCTATGTTTACATATGGGTTCATCCAGCCTCTAGAGGCTGTTTCACAGTGAGAAGACACCAGCATCCATAGAAAAGCATTGAGAATGCTTTCCTATAGACTGACTGCCCTTGCCGCGCATGCGCATTCAGCCGATAACGTCGGAAGGAGTAGGAGTGTTACCCAGCGCTGGAGAAAGGTAAGTGTTTAACCCCTTCCTCCCCCTAGAGTTTTCCTGGCACTATAGTGGTCCTTTAAAGCTGCCTGCCCAGGCAGTCACCCTGCGGCAAATCAGACCACTGTGATCAGCAATAGCTGGCCATACATCTGCCTGCAGGTGGATTGCCTGGGCTGTCAAGCAGTCCCCCAACTGCTGAAAAATAAAAAAATATATAGCTATCTTACCTTGAATGATGCACCTGTGACAGGTAGGGGTGCAAAATCAGGGAGTTGGCCTGGATGTCAATGTTGCTAGAGTAGCCCCTGCCAAGTATGGAAAATATTGACATTGTGGCAGCATTATGCCAGGGCTTAACAAATTTGTTTGGAGTCAACTAAACAAATTAGGAGACTGGATTTTCAAGTGCAAAAATACAATTCCTAAAGGGACACTATAGTTACCAAAACCACTACAGCTTAAAGGACCACTATAGTGCCAGGAAAACACACTCGTTTTCCTGGCACTATAGTGCCCTGAGGGTGCCCCCACCCTCAGGGTCCCCCTCCCGCCCGGCTCTGGAAGGGGGAAAGGGTTAAAAACTTACCTTTTTCCAGCGCTGGGCGGGGAGCTCTCCTCCTTCTCTCCTCCTCCTGGGCTGAATGCGCACGCGCGGCAAGAGCTGCGCGCGCATTCAGCCCGTCGCATAGGAAAGCATTTGCAATGCTTTCCTATGGACGCTTGCGTGCTCTCACTGTGAAAATCACAGTGAGAAGCACGCAAGCGCCTCTAGTGGCTGTCAATGAGACAACCACTAGAGGATTAGGGGGAAGGCTTAACCCATTCATAAACATAGCAGTTTCTCTGAAACTGCTATGTTTATAAAAAAAAAAAAAATGGGTTAACCCTAGAAGGACCTGGCACCCAGACCACTTCATTAAGCTGAAGTGGTCTGGGTGCCTAGAGTGGTCCTTTAATGTAGTTATTCTTAAGCCTTTAGCCTGTCAGTGCAGCATTGTCAATGTAAACAATGTCTTTTCAGACAAAAGGCATGTTTACATTGCTGCCTAGTAACTGCCTCTAGAGGCACTTCCTGGGTAAGTGCTGCACACTGTTGCTCTGCATGGAGGTGCTTAATGCTCCCCATGAGGTGGAAGCATTGGATTGGCTGAGATCATAAAAAATTATTGAACGCCGCCATGGAGGTGCGGCAGGCCGTGACGAGAGCAGCATGGTGTGAAAATTTGCATTCCTGGGCTTCTATATGATCTTAAATTCAACATCTGGCAATTTCAATGAGACACTTAATGCTCCCCATAGGGGTGCTTTGATTCAATGCATCTCTATGAGATGTTGAATGGTGCAATGTGTTTTGCTGCGCATACACAATAGTCTCCAAATGCTTTCTTATGGGAAAGCGTTGGATCAGCTGAGATTGTCAAGACTGATGATCTCTGCTATGGCAAGACCGCCAGATGGAAAAAGGGTGAGTAAAAGCATCTCTCTCATGTGATGGATGGAGGCAGGTCACCTAAACACACACT
This sequence comes from Pelobates cultripes, assembly GCA_933207985.1. Classification (NCBI taxonomy): domain Eukaryota; kingdom Metazoa; phylum Chordata; class Amphibia; order Anura; family Pelobatidae; genus Pelobates; species Pelobates cultripes. Next base: position 148,178,593 of record OW240919.1, read on the forward strand.
CGCTGACACAGACACACACAAGTTACAATTTTATTTTATTTAAATTTGCTCACCCGGCCTCCCTGCGTTTTGAGAGAACTAGGGTCCAGTGTGGCTGTGCTGATAATCTCCCTGCTCAACGCTTGCTGTTTCGTAATCCGGGCCCAGAATTACGTCACATTCCCACTGCCATCATCACTGCAGGGCGCGCGCGAGGCCTGCCTCCCTCAGCTATTCATGCTTCTGCCCGCCCAGCCACCTACGCTCTCCATGCCTTCTATCTCAGGCATATAGAAGCCCAGGAATGCAAATTTTCACACCATGCTGCTCTCGTCACGGCCTGCCGCACCTCCATGGCGGCGTTCAATAATTTTTATTTCATTGCCTGAGATCATAAAAATTATTGAACGCCGCCATGGAGGTGCGGCAGGCCGTGACGAGAGCAGCATGGTGTGAAAATTTGCATTCCTGGGCTTCTATATGATCTTAAAGGCAACATCTGGCAATTTCAATGAGACACTTAATGCTCCCCATAGGGGTGCTTTGATTCAATGCAACTCTATGAGATGTTGAATGGTGCAATGTGTTTTGCTGCGCATACACAATAGTCTCCAAATGCTTTCTTATGGGAAAGCATTGGATCAGCTGAGATTGTCAAGACTGATGATCTCTGCTATGGCAAGACCGCCAGATGGAAAAAGGGTGAGTAAAAGCATCTCTCTCATGTGATGGATGGAGGCAGGTCACCTAAACACACACTCGCTGACACAGACACACACAAGTTACAATTTTATTTTATTTAAATTTGCTCACCCGGCCTCCCTGCGTTTTGAGAGAACTAGGGTCCAGTGTGGCTGTGCTGATAATCTCCCTGCTCAAAGCTTGCTGTTTCGTAATCCGGGACCAGAATTACGTCACATTCCCGCTGCCATCATCACTGCAGGGCGCGCGCGAGGCCTGCCTCCCTCAGCTATTCATGCTTCTGCCCGCCCAGCCACCTACGCTCTCCATGCCTTCTATCTCAGGCAGCTGGTCACCTCAGGGGCTGAACGGGCTCACAAATCCCAGGACAAGGACAAATGGAGACTTAGTTACAGTATATGATCATACATTGCATTGCCATGGCCTGGCGCCCAGGATATTTGCATCCAGCTCCCAAGGCTAATGGAGGGCTAAAGCAGGCAGTAAGCTGACTGAATGTTTAGGTGGCGAGGGACGGAGCTGCCATCAACCTGCTCTGCTTCCTCGTGCACCCTGATAGTTTGTGAGTGTGTGAGCAGGAAGATCACAGCTCCCTCGCTGCCTCCGCAATCAGTGAGCCACACTGATTTGTTATGATCCATGCATTACTACTCATTGCTCTTAGATTGCTTGTTTGACCTCACCGCCTGTGCAGTTCGGAGTTTGAAAATACACATATGTATGCATGTGTATGTACACTAAATGTTTGCATCTTTCTCTTCCAGGTGAGTTTTGGTCTTCTTAGGGTGATTTCGGTGGTGATACCCTTTTTATACGTAGGAACACTCATCAGCAAGAACTTTGCTGCATTGCTGGAAGAACATGATATCTTTGTTCCAGAGGATGATGACGATGATGACTAAATGGTAATTTGGCCAAAAAAATGTATTTAAATTGTCATTTATGTAAAATATCATCATTACAATGTAAACAAAGTATATGCTAAAAGCAAAAAGAGAAAATTAGGACAGCGCTATCAATTGCAGATGTGCACACTAACTGCTACATAAATGTTTATTGAAGAACAGAAAGTACAAACGTTTCCAAAATCTCCCCTTTCTCAATGAAAGTCCAATTGATAGCGCTGCCCACATTTTTTTTTTCTTTTTGCTTTTTGTCCCTTTGTAACAGTAAAATTGGTGGTATCTGCAAATATTTTTTGATGAGGTCCATTGAATTAAAATGACGACAATTTAAATATGTTAATATTATGTTATGTTACTTAGTTTTCGTGCAACACTTACGAAACGTGTGTGGTGTTTTTTTATTTATTTATTTTATTTTATTTTTGATACCCACAAATATTCATCAGGCATACATAGATAACAACCCCCCCCCCATATTTACCCAACAAATACAAATACTTGCAACACACTGTGATGATATAACTGCTGCCAGGACTTGCGTGGGCTGCACTGATGTCATTACATCACCACGCAACGCCTCGCTATGGGGACAGTTCAACGATCCAAATACACCCGCTTGTGCTGACAAAAACACAGAAGATGATCTGTGTAAACATAAATAAGAGGAAAGGGGTTAACCTTACCTTTTTTCCAGCGCCGGGCGGGGAGCTCTCCGCCTCCGATCCTCCTCTTCGGCAGGAGCTGCGCGCGCATTCAGCCGGTCTCATAGGAAAGCATTCACAATGCTTTCCTATGGACGCTGACGCCTTCTCACTGTGATTTTCACAGTGAGAAGCACGCAGACGCCTCTAGCGGCTGTCAATGAGACAGCCACTAGAGGCTTTAGAGGCTGGATTAACCCTATTATAAACATAGCCGTTTCTCTGAAATGCCTATGTTTATTTAAAAAAAAAAAAAAAAGGGGGGGGGGTTAATCCTAGAGGGACCTGGCACCCAGACCACTTCATTAAGCTGAAGTGGTCTGGGTGCCTAGAGTGGTCCTTTTAAAAAGCTCTATTTTAGGAGCCTGGACGGAACAATCCCCATCTAAGGACTTCTTTTTGCTGGTATTAGATTCCCAAGGAAGTGTGGTTCATCATGTGAAAAAAATAAGGATGTATACCAATGGTACAGTACGTATGTAAAAGTAGGAAAAGTAAATATTTGACCTACTTACATTTGCTAGAGCAATGACCTGCTCTAGTGTATGGAGCTTTTAGGTGGAACAATCCCCACCTAGGGATATATGTAGTCCGGAACAGCAGAGTGATGGTGAGAGTATAAGGAGCTCAAGAGTGACTGGTATTAAAACAGAATCTTTATTAATAAACAGAATGAATAAAACTATTTAAAAGTGAACTATATAGTAAAAAGAACTATAAATAAAACCAGTCCTTGTAGGCAATCCTTAATCCCTTAAGGACACAGCTTCAGAAGCTTGACTTACGCTTAATGACACAAGCAATTTTTGCATTTTCTTGCTGTTTGCGTTCAACTGCAATTTGCATCTCTCTCATTTATTGCACCGACACATATTATATACTGTTTTTTAAAGGACAGAAAGGGTTTTAATTTGATATAACATATATATATATAAATGCTTACTTATTATAAAAAAAATACAGAAAAATGCAAAAAAAAATGAAAAATATTGGTTTTTTTACAGTTTTTGCAATAATAATGTGTGCATAATTAGTGCAGGTTAAGGAAAGTAATTAAAAATAAATTTATTTATTTGTTCTGATTTACAGAATATATAATGTGTCTGGGATTTTAAGTTTTTTTTGGTAGTTACAGGTCACAAAGCAAAAGGAGTAAAATAAACTTTTAATGTGGAGCGATTTTAGAATTTGGTATGTTTGCCACACAAAAGTATATATTTATATAAAGTAGACATCACAGGCTATTTACCTAAGGTTGTTTTGACACTTTCTACGTAGCCATTTCACCGCCAACCTCTGCTAAATATTGGAGTAAAACTGTGTTCTTTTTGGTTTTTGGCACACAAACTTATAACAGAGAAATTCTCGTGTATATTTTGTAAAGTTGGTGTGTGCTATTCCTGTACAAAGTTTTATTTTGTGTTCAGTTACATCTGCTGAGTAAAATGACACCCCCATTGTATGTCTGTGCCTTAACATGCCCCCATTTTTTCACCAATATATGCCAAAGTATGTGGTAAAAAATAATTTTGTGCATTTTTTACATACGGATTGCATTTTTGCTGGGCGTTTTGTATATTTCATATGTGCCACTAAGTTCAAACTCCCCAAATTATGCTCAGCTAAGTCTTCTGAGTAAAATGGCACCCCATATGAATGTCTTTGGCACTATTTCGTGAAGCTACAGTGCCATATAGGAGACCAAGCCATATCCGTTTTTACCAAACTTTGAATTTTGACGCTGGGCCTATGTGCAATTTCCAAGCATCTTCGCAGGTTTTAAATTAAAACTACCCCACAAAGGCCTACCATTTCTTAAAGTAGACACCCCAGGGTGTTTCAAAAGGTATAGTTTGAACCTTAGCGTGGGATCATTTTTCCGCTAGCTTGTACCAGATGTAGTGGTAATAAGCGTTTTTTCTGCCTTTTGACATACAAAGTGAGTTTGCACAGTATATTTTGCAAACCTTATGTGTGCTACCACTGTATAATACTTCATATGTTGCTCAGCTATGTTGGCTGAGTACAGCAATACCCCCGTATGTACCTTTGCCAGGTATATGTGGACATCGGAGGGGCACATTTGGGACACAGCCATTCCAGTTTTTTCAAACTTTGAATTTTTATGCTGTGCCTATGTCCCATTTTAGAGTATTTTACCAGGCTATATAATCCAAATTCCCCATAAAGCCATACCATTTCTTAAAGAAGACATCCCAGGGTATTTCAAAAGGCATATTTTGAACCTTAGCTTGGGATCATTTTTCCGCTAGCTTGTACCAAGTGTAGTGGTAATAAGCATTTTTTCTGCCTTTTGACATACAAAGTGAGTTTGCGCAGCATATTTTGCAAACCTTATGTGTGCTATGACTGTATAATACTTCATATGTTGCTCAGCTATGTCGGCTGAGTACAGCAATACCCCCGTATGTACCTTTGCCAGGTATATGTGGATGTTGAAGTGGCGCATTTGAGACGAAGCCATTCAGTTTTTTTCTAACTTTGAAGTTTTACGCTGTGTCCATGTTCCAATTTGGAGTAGTTTAGACGGTTGGTTATTGAAACTTCCCCACAAACACATACTATTTATTAAAGAATACACCCTGGGGTAATTCAAAAGGCATGTTTTGAACCTTGGCGTGGGATAATTTTTTCTCTAGTTTGCTCCAGGTGTAGTGGTAATGAGCGTTTTTTAAAATGTATTTTTTTACTTTTTATAACTTTTTTACTTTTAAAAACTAGTTTTTAAACTTTTGTTTTGCTTATAAATTTTTTTTAAACTTTCCTAAACTTTTCTTAAAACTTTTTTACAGATTTAACATTTTTCTAAGCTTTTTTTTTTTACCGTTAACCCCTAACTAGCAGTACGCAGCAGTAACAGTAAATTCCCCATTTTCCCATAACTCCCACCCACCCCAGCTAGCAAAATATATAGTTATAAAATATTTTAATTAATTAAATAAATTGAACCCCTGAGGGTTAAAAAATAAATAAAAAGTTAATCCTCAGGGGTTAAAAAAAAAATTAGATCACAGTATAATACTGTGATCTCTATTTGATCGCTGTAGGCAGTGATCGACTGGCAGGGAAGGGGTTAATTTTTATTTGGACTAGGTAAAGTGTGTTTTTTTTGTTTTTTTTTACTTAAATGTTATTAAAACATTTTTTTAAACTTAATTTTTAACTTTTTAAAGTTTCTTTTAAAACTTTTTTAACGTTAACCCCTAGTTAGCCTAACGCCAAATCCCCCAATTCCCCACTAACTTCCACCCACCCCAGCTATCTAAATATATAAGTAAAAAATAATTTAATTAATTTAATTACTTTAACCCCTGAGGGTTAAAAAAAAAAGAATTAACCCTCAGGGGTTAAAAAAATAAAATCAGATCATAGTAAAATGTAATCCCTGCCAATTGATCACTGTAGTCAGTGATCAATTGGCAGGGAAGGGGTTAATTTTTTATTAAAATGGGTAAGGGGGGGGACTTTAAATAAACTTTATTTATTTTTTACAGCAGGGGGCAGGATCAGCACTGATCCGGCTCCCTGCACTTCACACAGAACCCGGAAGTGCAGGGAGCCGGTAGGTGAGTATAGAGAGCACATGTGCTCGCTCAGACTTGTGGTCAGAGCGAGCACATGTGCTGGGCAGACTGACCGGGTGCTCCCGGTATGCCTCCAATGCAGAGGCATACCGGGAGCACCATTAACCCCGCGATCGCCGCAATAGCGGCGATCCGGGGTTAATTTTACCGCGTGACGGACGAGGTCCGTCACCCGTCGTTAAGGGTCTCCCCTGTGTGACGGACATCGTCCGTCACCCGTCCTGAAGGGGTTAATCTCCACTTGACATGTTTTGCTTACAGCTTTCTCAAAAGTGAATGTCTGCTGTTCAGGTCAGTTGATGTTTAAATAGTCTCTTAATTTCTCTATTCAGTTCTGGTGTGTATAGTCTGTAATTCTGGTTCCAGGTCATTTGTTACATCACTTCCAGTTTGGTGGATATCTCCATGATGATATGTCCAGGAAGTGATAGTAGCGCCATTTTGGATAAGGGCAAAAGTCCAGTAAACTAAGTGATAGTAGTGCCATTTTGGATAAGGGCAAAAGTCCAGTGAACCAAGTCTATACTTCTGGTTTCGGGTCATTCGTTACATCACTTCCGGTTTGGTGGGTGTCTCCATAATGGTGTATACAGGAAGTGATGGTAACGCCATTTTGCATAATGGCAAAAGTCCAGTAAGAAAAAGAAGAGTTAATATAAAAGTGAATTAAAACAAACAATTCAAGGTGTAATCTTGCATATATAATTATAGAGATCATAAAAGTGCTTAATGCTGAATAGGGATCGCCTTATATCACATGTATTTACACAGCGATCTCTTCTAAATAGTACTGGAACTAGTCTGGATGTATATAATAGAAATCCAAAGTTTTAAGATAATATATGTATAAAATAAATCAGTCAAAGGAAATTTGGTTAAAAAAGGGGAAAGATTATATACACAAATGAATTATAAAAAAACATATTTAAAAATAAAATAAAATAAATTCTATATTGTTGTACAGATGATAGTACAATTTTACAATCCAAACATTTTATGATTGATTTGTGAAGATATTGTGCATAACTTTAAAAAGTGTATTATAAAAAGTATATTAGTACTATTTAGAAGAGATCGCTGTGTAAATACATGTGATATACGGCGATCCCTATTCAGCATTTAGCACTTTTATAATCTCTATAATTATATATGCAGAAAATATGCAAGATTACACCTTGAATTGTTTGTTTTAATTCACTTTTATATTAACTCCTCTTTTTCTTACTGGACTTTTGCCATTATCCAAAATGGCGTTACCATCACTTCCTGTATACACCATTATGGAGACACCCACCAAACCGGAAGTGATGTAACGAATGACCCGAAACCAGAAGTATAGACTTGGCTCACTGGACCTTTGCCCTTATCCAAAATGGCGCCACTATCACTTAGTTCACTGGATTTTTGCCCTTATCCAAAATGGCGCTACTATCTCTTCCTGGACATATCATCATCATCACCAAACCGGAAGTGATGTAACAAATGACCTGGAACCAGAATTACAGACTATACACACCAGAACTGAATAGAGAAATTAAGAGACTATTTAAACATCAACTGACCTGAACAGCAGACATTCACTTTTGAGAAAGCTGTAAGTGAAACATGTCAAGTGGAGATTAAGGATTGCCTACAAGGACTGGTTTTATTTATAGTTCTTTTTACTATATAGTTCACTTTTAAATAGTTTTATTCATTCTGTTTATTAATTAAGATTCTATTTTAATACCCAGTCACTCTTGAGCTCCTTATGCTCTCACCATCACTCTGCTCTTCCGGATCTACATATATCCCTAGGTGGGGATTGTTCCACCTAAAGCTCCATACACTAGAGCAGGTCATTGCTCTAGCAAATGTAAGTAGGTCAAATATTTACTTTTATATACGTACTGTACCATTGGTATACATCCTTATTTTTTTCATATGATGAACCACACTTACTTGGGAATCTGATACCAGCAAAAATAAATCCTTAGATGGGGGATTGTTCCGTCCAGGCTCCTTAAAAAAAAAAAAAAAAATTTTAAGCTCTGGAAAACAGTAAGACACATAATTGTGAAATCTGCTGCTACTTGTGTATGTATGATTTTATAATAATTCTTAGTGCTGTCCACCTAATTTACTAGCTTGTTAAATGCAAACTTCAGACTGATATAATTATCAGTATTCAAATGAATGACAGATCCACTCCAAATGATCAACAGATCATCAATGCAGCTTTAATACAAACTTATATTTGACATGTGAACTAAAGTACCTCCAGCGATGCGAGACTCCTTCCACCACCCCATATAGAGGTTGGCTTACGAGGTGGCTAATTTAGCCCCCCAGCGCTGCCCTCCTCTTTGTAGGTAAAATGTGCTATCAAGCTGAAAACATTATGAAGCACGAGAAACCAAATAGAGTCCAAAATGAATATTTTCAGAGGTTTTTGTTTTTTTTGTATTTAGAGTAACAGTCAAGATGATACCTTATGTGCCCTTATCATGTGTAATGCAGGGATAGAAGGAAGACTATTGGTTATCAGTGTTAGCCAGTGTATCTATGGATTTTGTGCATTTGTGGATTTTTCAAAATCTGTATGTATACGTAAAATATATATACTTTTTTTTCTGTATTGTTTAACTGACTTTAGATCTCTTGTTCTCTTTTCAGGTTGTATGCTTTTTCCTGAGAAGGCAGTCGTATTTTCAGCCTGAATGGGATGCCTATATTTGCATTTTACTAAATTATTCTGCATATATAAATGTGTATTGATCTTGGGTATTCTTTCTGTTCTTTGGTAAATAAGGCATGTAATTCAAGATTAATCAATAAAGATATATTATGCACTTTAAAAATATAGTCTATTTATTTTGTGAAGCTAATAGAACAATATTTATAAATGCATTAAAATTTGTTTTGAAAACCTCAAAAAAAAAAAATCAATATACTCAAATCACCTTCTATAATATATTTTATAGTATTCTTATAAGGGTGATCCGACATAATTTTCATTTACGCTGTTGTAATGAGACTTATAGATATATTATTACATTTATAGATTGTCACACCTACATTTGTTAGGTTAAAAAAACCTGCCTCTTATTAGTACACTCCTGCACTTTCTGAACCCATAAAACACCTTCACCGGCTCTTGATATTCCAATTTTCTCCAATTTTTATTTTTCACAGTTTAGCAATGATCTGTTTTCTCCTCCTCTTTATTTCCTCAGTCTCCCTCAGTAAAAAAAATCTCTCCTTACATCCACTTCACTCATCATTCCCCCCCCCCCAATCCACATTTACATATGCCCTTTTCTGCTACACCCCCCCTCACCTCATGCCTTACACTCATTCTTCTACTCTGTCACTCCAACCCACAATCTCTCATCTTAGACCCCATGCACACCTCCTGTCACTTTCTCTCCTCCTACTTCTAGCAGCTGGTGATGTCTCTCCCAATCCAGGGCCCTTCACCTTCTCTACACACACTAAGACAACCAGAAACCCCACAAACCTCATCACAATACCCTGCCCTTTACCCTCACTTAACAAAATTAATTGTGCACTCTGGAATGCCTGCTCCATCTGCATCAATTTTAAAATCAACAACCATACACAACTTTCATCTCAAACTCACTCACACTGCTTGCACTTACAGAGACTTGGCTTTCCCCCTCTGATAGCGCTATTCCTGCCTCTTTATGTTTTGGAGGGCTACAATTCTCACACTCCCGGACTCAACTGTAAAGGAGGCGGCGTAGGCATCCTTCTCTCCCCTCAATGTACTTTTCAACCAACCATAATTCCCCCTGCCCTATCCTTTTCTTCTTTTGAAGTTCACACTGTCTGCCTATTTAAACCCACTCCTTTAAGAATTGCTATCATCTTCTGCCCCACCCCCACCCCCGGTTATCATAGACTATTCATTGAGCACTTTTCTTCCTGGCTTCCCTACTTCCTCTCATCTAGCACTCCTTCCCTTATAGTTGGGGATTTCAATATCCCAATCAATAACCCCAATTGCACTGATGCCTCTCGTCTGCTCTCTGTAACCTCCTCTTTTGGCCTTACGCAACGGTCCAATTTAGCAACCCATACAGCAGGAAACACTCTTGATCTTGCCTTCACCATCCTCTGTACTGCCTCTAATCTCTCCAATATTCCTTTTCCTCTATCTGACCACCATCTGCTTACTTTTGACATTGGCATACCTAAGACCCAATTGACACCACCGTCTGAACATCACTCACAGAAACCTCCAATATCTTGACCTAGAGCATTTCTCCACTAATCTCCAAACTCTCCTTTTACCTATCTCAAACCTCACCTGTCCTAGTTCTGCAACCTCCTTCTACAATTCCACCCTCTCCTCTCAACTAGACATCATGGCACCTTGTACATTTAAACGCCGCGGGCCCCCCAACAACAACAACCCTGGCACACCAAGCTCACTCGATATCTCCAAAAATGCTGCTGAATGCTGTTGGAGAAAGTCTCACTGTGCATCCGATTTTCTCCACTATAAATTTATGCTGAGCTCCTATAGCTTGGCTCTTTCCTCTACAAAAGTTAATTACTTCAATACCCTCATAACCACACTCTCCTGCGAACCCAAACGACTATTTCACACATTTAACTCTCTTCTTCGCCCTGCTGTTCCTCCTCCACCTACTAACTTGACCACCTCAGATTTTGCAACTTCACTGACAAGATCTCTACAATCAGAGATCTCTCATCTTTCTTCTTCCCCTTACAATACTTCCCCTAACTTCACTCCCTCTGCTGTTCTATGTTCATTCGCACCAGCTACATAGGAAGAGGTTTCTGCTCTGCTCCAGTGCTCCCGCCCCACCACCTGCTCCCTAGATCAAATTCCCTCACATGTCATCCGTACTCTGTCTTCTTCTCTTTCTCCACCTCTCACTAAAATTCTCAATCTCTCTCTGTCCTCTGGTATATTTCCATTGCTCTTCAAACATGCAACAGTAACCCCAATTCTAAATAAGCCCAATCTTGACCCTAACTCCCCCTCAAACTATCGTCCTATCTCGCTACTGCCTTTTGCATCCAAGATCCTTGAAAAAATTGTGTATGTGAGATTGACAGACTTCCTTGAGTCCAACTCTCTGCTAGACCCGCTTCAGTCTGGTTTCCGCGCTAAGCACTCTGTGGAAACGGCATTGACCAAAGTATCCAATGATCTACTCGCTGCAAAATCTCGTGGTCACTACTCTATCCTAATTCTCCTTGACCTGTCTGCGGCTTTTGACACTGTTGATCATCAACAGCTTCTTCTCATCCTCCGCAATATCGGTCTTCAAGATATTGCTCTCTCCTGGTGCTCCTCCTAACTCTCCCAGCGCTCTTTCAGTGTTTTTTTTTCTCTGGCTCTGCTTCTTCTCCCCAACTCCTCTCTGTTGATGTCCCCCAAGGTTCAGTCCTTGGTCCCCTACTCTTCTCCATCTATACTGCCTCCCTTGGAAAACTCATTAGCTCCTTTGGCTTCCAATATCATTTCTAAGCAGATGACACGCAAATCTACCTGTCCTCTCCCCGTCCCTCTTGATTAGTGTCTCTGACTGCCTCTCTGCTGTTTCTAACTAGATGGCTGCCCACTTCTTTAAACTAAACTTGACCAAAACTGAAATTCTGGTCTTTCCTCCCTCAAGTGTTGGTACTCCTGTGTCTGTCTCCCTCCAAGTCAACGGTGCTACCATCAGCTCCACCACGCAGGCTCGCTGCCTAGATGTTCTCTTTGACTCCGACCTCTCCTTCAAGCCTCATGTTCAATCATCGCCAAATCCTGTCATTGCCATCTCAAAAACATTGCGCGCATCCGCCCCTACTTAACGCCAGATGCGACTAAGGTGTTGGCCCATTCCACTGTCCTTTCTCGCCTTGACTACTGTAATCCGCTTCTCAGTGGTCTTACATGCTCCCAACTTGCGCCGTTACAGTCCATAATGAATGCGGCGGCGAGGCTCATCTTCCTGTCCGCCCGCACCTCCCATGCCTCACCCTTCTGTCAGTCCCCACATTGGCTTCCTATAAAATATAGAGCTCAATTTCAAATCTCTACATAATGCTGCTCCCACCTATCTATTCTTCCTTATACACAAGTATGTCCCGTCTATGCCCTTACGATCTGCTGAAGACTTACGTCTATCTTCTGTCCGTACTCCCACCTCTGATGCTCGCCTTCAAGATTTCTCGAGGGCTGCACCTTTTCTCAAGGCTGTGGAACTCACTTCCCTCCTCCGTTAGATGCTCACCCAGTCTCCACTCCTTCAAAAAAATTGTTAAAAACCCACTTCTTCATAAAAGTGTATCAATTAAACTGTTAATAGCTCCTGACTAATTCCTCTTCTGCAACTGTCACTAGTCTAAAACTATCCTTACCTTTTTGTGTCATTTTACCCCACTCCCTCTAGCATGTAAGCTCATTGAGCAGGGCCCTCAACCCCTCTGTTCCTGTGTGTCTAACTTGTCTGGTTACAACTACATGTCTGTTCGTCCACCCATTGTAAAGCGCTGCGGAATTTGGCGGCGCTCTATAAATATCATAATATATTCAGAGGTCAAATTTAATATATAAACACAATTATATATGCTATAAATTATACTGTCAGCGATGCACTGTTTTACAATCTTACCCTAGGCAAGAGTAGGCAACCTTCGTCACTCCAGATATTGTGAATTACATCCCCTGATGCTGACAGCTTTATGGATGTAAGAGCATTATGGGAGTTGTACTCCACAATATGTGGAGTGCTAAAGGTTGCCTATCAATGCCCTAAGTATACTACTCTTCAAATAAGAATTAGTTGTTGCATCACTGAACATATGTGAACAGTGAACTTTTTTTTTTGACTGTATTGGGGGGAGTGTATACAGTTATTGGCAAAATAAACTACACCCTCTTTGAATTCTATGGTGTTGCATATCAGGACATAATAATCTTCTCTACATTAGCAGGTCTTACAATTAGGTAAATACAACCTCAGATGAACAACAATGCATGACTTATTACACCATTTAATGATTTATTTAACAAAAATAAAGGCAAAATGGAGAAGCCCTTTGTGAAAAACTAAGTATACCTCACGATTCAATAGCTTGTAGAACCAGCAATAACTTGAAGTAGTCATTTTCTGTATGATTTTATCAGTCTCTCGCATTGTTATGGAAGAATTTTGTCCCACTCTTATTTACAATGTTGCTTCAGTTCATTCACCCTGTAGTGTTAAAAACACTATCTAGCCTGACTGGCCCACCCTTGTCCCCTAAATATAGTAAAATCCTACCTTTATTTCAGTCAGCTGCTGCTGGCACTGCCCTTGATCTGCCTTCTTGGCTGACCTCATCAGAAGTGTTGATCTGAGCTATTGGGTTGGCTGAGCTTGTCAAGGAAGCAGATCAAGGGCAGAGCCAGCACAAGCCAAGCATTTCCCTGGCCAATCAGCATCACCTCATAGAGATGCATTGAATCAATGCATCAATCTATCAGAAAAGTTCAGTGCTTCCATGCAGATGGTGGAGACACTGACTTTCAGTGCTACACACTGTGCACCACTGCCCCAGGAAGCACCTCTAGTATGTATGTCTGTATGCCATTATGAATGTATGTCAGTGTCTGTATGTATGTATGTATGTCTGTCTGTCTGCATGTATGTCTATGTAAGTATGTCATTATATATGTATATATGTATGTCAGTATGAATGTATGTCAGTATGAACGTATGGATGTCTGTCAGAATGTCTGTATATATGTATGTATGTCAGTCTGAATGTATGTATTTACATCTGTATGCCATTATGAATGTATGTGTGTCTGTCAGTATGTATGTATGTCAGTGTGTATGCCTGTATGCGTGTATGTCTGTTTCAGTATGTGTGTCTGTTAGTATGTATCCGTGTCCTTTTGTATCAGTGTGTGTGTTTGTGTTTGTGTGTGTATTCCTGTGGGCAGTATTTGGAGGCGGACCCCATGGGGCCCAGACCCTGAGCTGAGTTAGGAGCCCCAAAATTTCTGGTGGGGCCCTGCCTATTACTATTTTCATGTCTTTGGTTGCTATAAACATAAATCTGGTTGCTATATACCTATATATGGTTGCTATAAACACACTTCTGTTGCTAGGAACATACATTGCAGCAAGATATTACTTTGCTGCAGAGGGACTTAGATAGACTGGGGGACTGGGCACTCAAATGGCAGATGAAATTTAATGTTGAAAAATGCAAAGTTATGCACTTCGGCGTAAAGAATACACAAGCAACGTATACCCTTAATGGAAGCGAATTAGGGATAACAACACATGAAAAGGACTTGGGAATTGTTATAGACAACAAACTATGCAACAATGTGCAATGTCAATCAGCAGTGGCCAAGGCCAGTAAGGTATTGTCATGCATGAAAAAGGGCATTCATTCTCGGGACAAGAATATATTTTGCCTCTTTATAAATCACTGGTAAGACCCCATATTGAATATGCTGTGCAATTTTGGGCACCTGTTCTAAAGAAGGATATTATGGCACTAGAAAAAGTGCAGAGGCGGGCTACAAAATTAATAAAAGGAATGGAACATATCGGCTATGAAGAAAGGTTAACAAATTTAAACCTATTTAGTTTAGAAAAACGTCGCCTGAGAGGGGATATGATAACATTATACAAATATATTCGGGGCCAATACAAACCATTGTGTGGAAATCTATTCACAAACCGGACTTTACATAGGACACGAGGCCATGAGTTTAGACTGGAAGAAAGAAGATTTCATCTAAGGCAAAGGAAAGGTTTTTTTACTGTAAGAACAATCAGGATGTGGAATTCTCTGCCTGAGGAAGTGGTTTTATCAGAGTCCATACAGATGTTCAAACGGCTACTAGATGCATACTTGCAAGAACAGAATATTCAAGGATATAATCTTTCAATGTAGGGTAATAACTGCTTGATCCAAGGATAAATCTGACTGCCATTCTGGGGTCAAGAAGGAATTTTTTCCTAGCTTGTTGCAAAATTGTGCTTCAAACTGGGTTTTTTTTGCCTTCTTTTGGATCAACAGCAAAAAACAAATGTGAGGTAGGCTGAACTTGATGGACGCAAGTCTCTTTTCAGCTATGTAACTATGTAACATTTGGTTGCTATAAACATTAAGCCAGTTGCTATAACTATTTTACTGGTTGTTACAAACATTTATTTATTTACTAAAAGCATATCACCAGTTGCTATAAACACATCTCCTATTACTATTATCATGTCTTTGGTTGCTATAAACATATATCTGGTTGCTATAAACACACTTCTGTTGCTAGGAACATAACTTTGGTTGCTATAAACAAACCTGTTGCTAGGAACATTAAGCCAGTTGCTATGACAATTTTAACGGTTGCTGTAAACATTAACCCAGTTGTTATAACTATTTCGCTGGTTGTTATCAATATTTCTTTATTTACTAAAAGCAAATCACTGGTTGCTATAAACACATCTCCTATTGCTATTATCATGTCTTTGGTTGCAATACACATATATCGGGTTGCTATAAAAACACTTCTGTTGCTAGGAACATAACTTTGATTGCTATAAACATTAAGCCAGTTGCTATAACTATTTTACTGGTTGTTACAAACATTTATTTATTTACTAAAGGCATATCACCAGTTACTATAAACACATCTCCTATTACTATTATCATGTCTTTGGTTGCTATAAACATATATCTGGTTGCTATATACCTATATATGGTTGCTATAAACACACTTCTGTTGCTAGGAACACACCTTTAGTTACTATAAACACACTTCTGTTGCTAGGAACATACCTTTGGTTGCTAGGAACATACATTTGGTTGCTATAAACATTAAGCCAGTTGCTATGACAATTTTAACGGTTGCTTTAAACATTAAGCCAGTTGCTATAAACATTAACCAAGTTGCTATAACTATTTGGCTGGTTGTTATAAATATTTCTTTATTTACTAAAAGCATATCACCGGTTGCTATAAACACATCTCCTATTGCTATTATCATGTCTTTGGTTGCCATAAACATATATCTGGTTGCTATATACCTACATCTGGTTGCTATAAACACACCTGTTGCTAGGAACATACCTCTGGTTGCTATAAACATTAACCAAGTTGCTATAGCTATTTTGCTGATTGTTATAAATACTTCTTTATTTACTAAAAGCAAATCACCGGTTGCTATAGATACATCTCCTATTACTATTATCATGTCTTTGGTTGCTATAAAGATATATCTGGTTGCTATAAACACACCTCTGTTGCTAGGAACACACCTTTAGTTGCTATAAACACACTTCTGTTGCTAGGAACATACCTTTGGTTGCTATAAACACACTTCTGTTGCTAGGAACATACATTTGGTTGCTATTAACATTAAGCCAGTTGCTATAACTATTTTACTGGTTGTTACAAACATTTCTTTATTTACTAAAAGCATATCACCGGTTTCTATAAACACATCTCCTATTACTCTTATCATGCCTTTGGTTGCTATAAACATATATCTGGTTGCTATATACCTATATCTGGTTGCTATAAACACACTTCTGTTGCTAGTAACATAACTTTGGTTGCTTTAAACAAACCTGTTGCTAGGAACATACCTCTGGTTGCTATAAACATTAAGCCAGTTGCTATGACAATTTTAACGGTTGTTATAAATATTTCTTTATTTACTAAAAGCATGTCACCGGTTGCTATAAACACATCTCCTATTACTTAACAGAGTGAAAGCCTGATATCTGGAGAAATAGTAAGGTAGTGGAGGGGTTAACCCTAAATGTAAATATAGTTGAGGAAAGAGAGAGAAGCACTACCAAGGAAGTATATAGTTTAAAATGTTTTAAATTTTAATAGTGAACAAAATACAAAGTGATTATTTCACATATAAAATCATATTTGGTCTAGATGTATATATTTCAAGACCCAAAAAGATCATATGAGAAAATATAAGATTTAAAAATCCAAAAGCAGACAGTGTCTAATTGTCAAAAATATGAATGACAATTAGGGATAAATAAGTGGACACTGTCTACTGTAATAATACTATTGCAAAGTATCTAGGGTATTTAATGGTTAATCAGACTTAACAACTAAACCAAAAACGTTTGCTGCTAAAATTGAGTATGTTCAGAGTAACTTTGTGAACATGAAACGACAGCGTCTGCTAGTGATACTGTTGCAATGTATTGGAATACTTTGTTGCAGAAAACAGACTTTTGCAAATAGAAAGAGGAGCGTCTGCTAAGAAAAAAATACTTTCAATATGCACAAGGTGTTCTTATTCAGACTTTGCAAATAAAGAAAAAACGTCTGCTGCTGTAGGTTATAAACAAAAATAATAATATAAAAAACAAAAAAACGCTCTTAGGATATGACAGCTTAAACAAAGCTATCTGATTTCGCTACACGGCTGCAGTTAGAGTTGGATACATAAAATGATAATATACAGCATACTGCCTATCAGAATTAATCCATTCTATGTAGACCCCAAAGATAGATGTAATTGAAAGATAGAAATATATCTGTGCCTTCGAGGGCACCTGTAAGAAAGAGAAACTAACTGCAAGCAATTGAGAGAGAGAAAAAAAGAAGAAAGAAAACGAAAATTATTGTAATAAGTAACTGTGCCTACACTGGCACTTCTCTTATAAAATATAAATAGAGTTAGCTAGCTAGCAGTTTCATGTAATATCTTATAGGCTGTCAATCTGCTACAAGCGTTAAAGCCACAGATAATACGAGCGGCTATACCACTAAATCACCTCCCAATCTCCTCAATGTCCAAATATCTATTAACTAAAAAATAAAGAATAGATTTCTATGAGGAAACATATAATGATCACTGCAAATGCAGAGTATAATAATATTAGGAGGGATTGAGGAAAAACCCCGACGCGCGTTTCGCCGGTAAGGCGGCTTTTCAAGGGGAACCTGATAATAGCCGGTTAGACTTTTAAATAGGGCGCCCAACAATTTGATTGGAGAAAATTTTTTTGGGTGACATCATCAGGTCTTGCTGACGCAAGACGGTGCTCAGAAAGGACCATTTCATTTTCTCCACTATTCAGTAACCTGCTTCTGTATCTTAACACAATTCAGAAAGTTTAGAAGTTTGGGTATATCACAATATTATGTAAAATGCCTAATTAGATTAATATTAATATATAGCCACATACATATATTTAGTTATTTATTGATGTTAATTCAAATATAGCCACATATATACAATCTTGTTTTAGTATTTAATTGTGCTATCGATCTACTGCAAGCGTTAAAGCCATCAATAATGTACGTGGCTGCACTATTACAACAGCTCTCAAAAATGCTCAATATCTTAATATCTCTCAACCACAGATAGATATCTGTAAGAGGGAATAGTCACTAAAAATGCAGAGCATAATTGGAAGGGATCAAGGAGAAACCCCAAAAGCTGTATGTGGAGCTACTCGTGCTGCTCATCCCTGTGTTGAGCAGCTATATGCACATGAGTGATAGATTAAATAAAACAGCTATGGTCAATATATATCCCAAAAATAAAACTTACATTGGTAAATTGATGTGATGTCTCTAAACTTCACTTTAAAAGTTGTTGGCAAAGCAGGAGGGTGTCTTAAGAGCATGATAAACAGAACAGGTGCTGTTTAGCAATACAGCAGGGGGCGCCAGAGATGATCTTTATTATCAAAAAATAATTGAGTGAAATAGTAAAAGAATCACAAGATCAGTAAAAGTTGATGACCTAAAACTGTCATTATTTATATATGTAATTAAATATGATGGAAATAAAGTGCCAAAACAAAATACACAATGAATAAATAAAAGAAACAGTTGAATTTAATGTATAAATGGTGTATAATTGAATTCCTCATTAAGTCCCTGTGGTGCAAGAGTCCTAAATGAGTATATCCATTTAGATTCTTTTTGCAACAATTGTTGATTGAAATTGCCTTTTCTTTGATTAAATATCAATTTTTCAATGGCCTGAAATCTTAAATTGTCAATATTGCCATGATGAAAGTTCATAATATGTCTTGCTACCGGTGTAGGGGTTATGGTGTTTTTTATTGAATTGATGTGTTGGAGAATCCTTCGACGAAAAGGTTGGATTGTCTTGCCGATATATTGGATACCACATTTGCATGTGATCAAATATACTAGCCGAGTGGTACTGCAGTTGACCAAAGCATTAGTTTTGATAGTGATTTTAGATTGAGTAGATGTTGTTGATTGAGAGGGAGTTATGAACTGGCACGCTTTACAATGGCCACATCTATATGTGCCTTTGGTATTTGTAAGCCAATTGGGTTCTGCTGGAATAGGAGCCAGAAAACTATGGACCAGAAGATCTTTAAGGTTCTTAGATCTTCGAGCAGTGATGGATGGATGGCTAGGCAGTGATTTTTTCAACGTAGGGTTGTGTAGAAGGATAGGCCAGTGATTAGAGAATGTCTGTGTCATTTTTTCCCAGCCACTGTCAAAAGTGGCAATGCATCTTGGCATCGAGAGGCTAGATTTTGGACGTGTGGTCTTTAAGCTCTCTAATCTATTTGTTCCGCTAGCATGTTGATACGCTTTTTTAAGGACTTTGTTAGGATATCCCAAAGCTTTAAATCGGAGTTTTAGGGATTGACATTCTTGGTAATATGCTGAGTCCTCAGAGCAGTTCCTCCTTGCTCTTAAGTATTGTCCATACGGGATGGAGGCCTTCAACCTATAAGGGTGATGACTTTCCCAATGGAGGAGGCTATTGGTTGAAGTCGATTTTCTGAAGAGTTCAGTTTGGATAGTGCCATCCTCCATTAGGAGGATCTTTAAGTCAAGGAAGACCAATTCTTTATCATCAATGACATGAGTAAGTGTGAGATTGATTTTATTATTGTTCAGAGTTCTGACAAACTCTTCAAAAACTTGTACTGAACCAGTCCAAAGTATTAACATGTCATCGATGTATCTGTACCACTTAAAGATGTACTTGTGGTACAGACTATATTTAGGATCTTTCCACATTCTGTCCTCCCACCAACCTAGAAAGAGGTTTGCATAGGTGGGAGCACAAGTCGTACCCATGGCAGTCCCGGTCTCTTGTAAGTAGTATTTGCCATTGAAAATTAGGTAGTTGTGCTTCAGAATAAATTCCAAAAGAGAGATAATAAACGAAATCTGTGTCTCCTTATATGACGCTGTTTCTAAAAATGAACGGCATGCTTGTATGCCTGCTTCATGTGGGATGTTACTATACAGTGATACGACGTCTAGGCTTGCTAGTAAAGTATATGGTGGTACTTGAAGTCCTTCTAAAATTAATAGAGTGGATTTTGTGTCCTGTATATAAGAAGGCAATGCTATGACATACGGATATAAGATTTCGTTAATGAATTTACTAGCTCTCTCGGTCAGGCAATTATTGCCTCAGACAATTGGTCTCCCAGGGGGGATTGTGATGCTTTTGTGTACTTTTGGCAAGCAATATAGTGTAGCAACAGTTGGATGTTTGTGTGGCAGTAGGTATTTAAACTCTTCCATGTTAATGATTCTTTGTTCTAAGGCTGTTATAAGTAAAGCTTCAAATTCTTTGATATACATCTCCGTTGGATCGGAGGGGAGAACACTGTAATTGGATACATCACTAAGATGTGTCATGCACATATCGATGTACATATCCCGATTTAATAATACAATGTTACCGCCTTTGTCAGCTGGTTTTATGATAACATTGTCCAATGATTTTAATTCTTTGAGAGCTTTACGTTCATTCGTAGTCAAGTTGTTACTAGGTGGACGTTCGGGATGCATTTTTGCCAGGTCGCTGGTAGTCATTTCGACAAACAAATCCACATGTGGGGTGTCTTTCAGGTTGGGAGTAAACCAACTCTGAGGTTTTAATTTTGTAAGGGATTTTGAGGGGTTTTGTTCGTCAAGTAATTCTGTCAATACTTTGGAGAACTCAAAGTCCTCCAAACTCAATCCCAAATCATTTGCCATAAGTATATCCCTTTTAGAGTGCATAAGATTTAGTGCTAATTTCCTACCGAATAAGTTTATGTCTTTGGACCAATCAAACTTGTTGTACCCAGGAGTGGGTACATATGTAAGGCCTTTATTCAAAAGGGAAATATGGCGTGATTGTAGTGGGAAATTAGACAGATTAATGATTTTATTGGATATTAGAATTTCTGACCCCGTCCTTGTTTCTTGTAGGCCCAGCGATCCCGGTCTCTCAGGCGTCCCCTCTGTTCTCGAGGGAGATCCTGTCCTAAAAAAGCTTTAGAAGTGGTTGAATTTATACTGTCAGAAGTGATTGGGGCATCTAAGAATGCAACTGATTTTTCAGTGCTTTTCAGAATGCCCCTCGTAGGTGAATGGTTTGAACCTGGATCATTGTTCCGCGTGTTCCTGTTGTATTGCCTTTGTCTAGATCTAGAGGAACCTGTATCTGAGTCTGACCATTCAGTCTCCGCAGATGTGGAACCCCTCTGGTTGTTCATATATTTGCGAAATTTGCGTTTCTTACGAAAAATTTCGCCTTCCTTGAAATCATTAAAGTCTCTTTGAAACTTAGTGTGTTTCTTTATTTTTATATTTTGTCTAAAATGTTCAATATTTTTTTTGTAATTTTGTTTCCATAGGAAGAAAGAGGTTATCTGTTTTAAATTTTTTTATTTGTGTGATCTCATTCTGTAGTTTAGTGTTGGTTTCCTCTAGGTGTATGGTTTCTAATTTTACCAGGAACGTCATTAATTTAGCAGAACAGTCCAGTAAGATAGCATTCCATTCATTCTGTTGCTCTTCTGTTTGTATTTTGTCTGGTACCAGAATGTCCGGTTGAAGACCTCTGGGAACTAATTTTTGTTCTATGTATTGATTTAGACTAGTTAGTTCCCAGAAGCTTCTAATATGTTGTTGATATAATTTCTGTATTTCAAAGAATGCCTCATTAATATCAGTGTTATTAGGACTATTCGTCAAAGGATTAGTGGAAAAGACATTTTGGATATCATCTGTATTGATAGTGGGATCTGATAGTCTATCCAGAAGGTCAGTCATTTAAAATGGCACTTCAAAGGGTGGCTTTCTTCTCTCTCTCAATTGCTTGCAGTTAGTTTCTCTTTCTTACAGGTGCCCTCGAAGGCACAGATATATTTCTATCTTTCAATTACATCTATCTTTGGGGTCTACATAGAATGGATTAATTCTGATAGGCAGTATGCTGTATATTATCATTTTATGTATCCAACTCTAACTGCAGCCGTGTAGCGAAATCAGATAGCTTTGTTTAAGCTGTCATATCCTAAGAGCGTTTTTTTGTTTTTTATATTATTTTTGTTTATAACCTACAGCAGCAGACGTTTTTTCTTTATTTGCAAAGTCTGAATAAGAACACCTTGTGCATATTGAAAGTATTTTTTTCTTAGCAGACGCTCCTCTTTCTATTTGCAAAAGTCTGTTTTCTGCAACAAAGTATTCCAATACATTGCAACAGTATCACTAGCAGACGCTGTCGTTTCATGTTCACAAAGTTACTCTGAACATACTCAATTTTAGCAGCAAACGTTTTTGGTTTAGTTGTTAAGTCTGATTAACCATTAAATACCCTAGATACTTTGCAATAGTATTATTACAGTAGACAGTGTCCACTTATTTATCCCTAATTGTCATTCATATTTTTGACAATTAGACACTGTCTGCTTTTGGATTTTTAAATCTTATATTTTCTCATATGATCTTTTTGGGTCTTGAAATATATACATCTAGACCAAATATGATTTTATATGTGAAATAATCACTTTGTATTTTGTTCACTATTAAAATTTAAAACATTTTAAACTATATACTTCCTTGGTAGTGCTTCTCTCTCTTTCCTCAACCACATCTCCTATTACTCTTATCATGTCTTTGCTTGCTATAAACATATATCTGGTTGCTATATACCTATATCTGGTTGCTATAAACACACTTCTGTTGCTAGTAACATAACTTTGGTTGCTTTAAACAAACCTGTTGCTAGGAACATACCTCTGGTTGCTATAAACATTAAGCCAGTTGCTATAACTATTTTACTGGTTGTTACAAACATTTCTTTATTTACTAAAAGCATATCACCGTTTGCTATAAACACATCTCCTATTACTCTTATCATGTCTATATCTGGTTGCTATATACCTAAATCTGGTTGTTATGAACATAATTTTGGTTGCTAGTTAAGCTAGTTTCTATAACTATTTTACTGGTTGTTATAAACATTTCTTCATTTACAAAAAGCATATCACCGCTTCCTATAAACATATCTCCTATTGCTATTATTATGTCTTTGGTTGCTATATTCCTATATATGGTTGCTATAAACACACTTCTGTTGCTAGGAACATACCTTTGGTTGCTATAAACACACTTCTGTTGCTAGGAACATACATTTGGTTGCTATAAACATTAAGCCAGTTGCTATGACAATTTTAACGGTTGCTATAAACATTAACCCAGTTGCTATAACTATTTTGCTGGTTGTTATGAATATTTCTTTATTCACTAAATCATATCACTGGTTGCCATAAACACATCTCCTATTGCTATTATCATGTCTTTGGTTGCTTTAAACATATATCTGGTTGGTTCCATCGCCAGGACAAATAGAATCCGAGATAAGGGGCAACCCTGACGTGTCCCATTAGTTAAAGAAAACGTTCATGATTGGAAACCCGAGGCAGATACGTCGGTGCGCTGTGGGTGCCTTAATCGCAGTGCCTTAATCGCAGTGATAAAAGATTGTGGAATATCAAATCTGCTTAGTGTCTTCTATAGATATCCACAATGTACCCTGTCAAACGCCTTCTCTGTATCCAATGAGAGGAGCAGAGAAGGAGTTTTTGTTGAATTGATATGTT
Organism: Pelobates cultripes; assembly: GCA_933207985.1. NCBI lineage: Eukaryota > Metazoa > Chordata > Amphibia > Anura > Pelobatidae > Pelobates > Pelobates cultripes. Next base: position 148,202,376 of record OW240919.1, read on the forward strand.
GAATTAAGTTAATGAGTCGTCTCGTTCCGTCAGGTTTGTCTTCCCTGAACGAAGCCCACATGGTCATTATTGATCAATAAAGGTATTAAATTAGCTAATCGGTTCACTAGTATTTAGAATACATTTTTGTGTCGTTGATAAGGGAAATGGGCCAAAAATTAGAGCATCTGTTAGGAGTTTTACCTGGTTTTGGCAAGGTGACCATCTGTGCGGACAAAGACTCCCCCTGGACTTATAGGATTTAAACAATTTGGACATACAGGGAATTCAAATTTCTCAAAAGGTCTTATAGTATAAAATGGTGAATCCATCAAGACCAGAGACCTTCCCAGATGGCATAAGTTTGATCGCCTCGGCTATTTCTGCGTCAGATGTATCACACTCTAGTTTTTCTAAATTATCAGAAGACAGCCGAGGCAATGAACCCCTATCTAAAAATTCATTAATAGTCGCCTCAGACGGCTGGGTGAGATTTAAGTCAGAATCCAAATTAAAAAGTGCACTATAATATTTTGCAAATTGATCGCTAATTCGCTTGAATATTTTTTTGTCCCTGATCATCTATTAAGTATGCAATTTTAGATTGGGCATTCGCATGCCAGAGTTTGGATGCCAGGAGAGTTGAGGCCTTGTTAGCTTTTAAATAAAACATTTTCTTGAGGCGTCTCACAATTAGAGTTGTTCGATCCAAGTTTATTTTATGTATTTTTTATTTAATCTCCCCTATCATTGCTGACAGGGAGGAAGATGGGCCAAATTTATTTGCCTGATTTAGGATGTACAGTTCTTTTTCCAAATTTCTTAAATTGCAATTATTTTTCTTCTTCAAGTGAGACGCCCTAGAAATGAAATGACCCCTCAACACAGCCTTGTGCTCATTCCATGTCACCTCGCCAGAAACCTCATGTAAAACATTTTCCAAAAAATAGTGGTTTACTACCCCCTCAGCGAGCAATCTATTTTCAGGATCATCTAACAAATAATCACTCAGCTTCCAGTGTCTGTTGGGGGAGGAAAAACCATTTCATCTATATGCAAAGTTATGGGAGCATGGTCAGACCAATTGATATCTAAAATATCAGAAACCTGTCCAGCCTGGAATACATATTCTTGGGTACGAAGTAAAAAGTAAAGTCTCTCTCATTCTCATGCATTAATCTCCATGGATCATACAGCCCGCATTCAACCATATATTTCGAACATTTCACAGCTAGTCTGTCACTGTCTCTCCAATGGGGTTTGTCTAAATTTTCCCTTGCATTATCTAAGTCACCATCCATAACTAAGTTCATATCTCCACACATCACTAACGTCCCTTTCATATTCTCATTCACCAATTCCATTATATTCCTAAAAAAAGTTAGCTGACCTGTGTTGGGGAAATACACATTGACAATTGTATATAAAATGTTGTTAACTTTACCAATCCACCGTATGTATCTCCATCTCAGGGTATTAGGCCCAGGTTGGGGGGAAGAAAGACTATCTGGGAACAGGGGGACCAATGTATGCTTCGATAAAAACTAAAATAGTACAATTAAATGTAAAAAAATTGTCAAATATAAAAAAGAAGTCCTTCCAGTCCTGGGATCTCTGTGGTTTTCCCCCTTAGCTGGCAGGGGACTCTGACTGTTTCTACCATGCCCAGCCAGAGTTCCAGACTGACAGGAGGTTTTTCCCCTTAGCGGTCAGGGGACTTATTACGACACTCCAGGCATAAAGGAGTGAACTCGCCGTTTAGTAGATCTTCCCTTCCAGAGACACAGGCATAGCTACTGCAGAACACCAAACTCCCGAACTGAATACCGCGGATGGCGAACATATGCGGTAAACTTTGACCCTGTACCTCACAGTCAGCAGACACATTTCAGCCAATCAGCAGCAGACCCTCCCTCCCAGATCCTCCCACCTCCTGGACAGCTCACTAAGAATGCAGCTTCACAATGAATGTAAAATGTATGCTGTCCAGGAGGTGGGAGAGTCTGGGGGGGAGGGTCTGCTGCTGATTGGCTGGAATGTGTCTGCTGACAGTGAGGTACAGGGTCAAAGTTTACCGCATATGTTCGCCATCGCGGCGAACCGTTTGGCGAACCGTTCAGGACATCACTACAAGGGAATGCTCCAAACTCCCGAACTGCATACAAAATAGCACTCTAAACTCCAGAACTGGAACCTCACAAATAGCTGCCAGCAGACGAATAGGAAAAGCACCCAAGCGGCTTACACTCCTAGCAATCAGTCTCTAACAGCATACAGTAAATCCCCCCAAGAACGAGACAAGGCTCTGTGTTGAGGGTTAAGCAGTGGTATGATTTATTCAGGGCTAGCTGCCCAGTATTAATGCAGGTCTCCCACCTGGTGGACACTCACCTAGGGGACCAGATGGGAGACTGTAACACAGACAGACATGTATCACATTCAGACACACAGAAGTAAAACATCCCCAAAATGCATCCTAATATCCCTTCCTCTATCCTGGAGATAATTGGGAAGTAATCCAATTATCTCCCAGGACAGAGGCAAATCGCTATTATACACGTGGGGACACAAAGACAGTAAAATACTTTAAAATATACAAAGTTACATTTTATACATAAAATACAGACATGTCACACATCCCCAGATAGCTGGGATCTGAGCGCACATAACTACCAAATAGCGCTCAGATCCTATTCACACAGTTCAATTGCCATGGATCCAAAGTCTTTAATTACACGAATAGTTTCCATGGCATAGCTATCTGGGTTAAAACATTCAAATAGAAAAAGTCCCGATCAATCCAGCGTTCTACTAAACAGCCATGAATAGAAGCAGTGAAGGCTGGAGGCTCAGCGGTGCCTGCACGTAAAATTGTCCGCTTTTAGTGCACTGATTCTGGGCTGAGCACCGCTGGCCGTCCAGGGAGCTCCATAACACTGCCACCTAGCGGCCGCTTAGTGTAACCACGGCCACCCAATAACAGACAATTAAGCTGCGGTTAACCGCAGCTACTGGGTGGTCAATTGACGGCACACGCTAGCTTTAGGGAGGTGAATTGAAGGCACACGCCAGCTTCCCGGTGGTCGCGCCTTCGGTATTTTGTTCGGTAGATAAAATCTACCGAACACCCTGGCAGAAAGGCATGAAGAAGCCTTTCTGCAGGGAAAATAAAGTATTTTAAAAGTCCGGGCCATACTCTAAAGGGGGCAGGCGGGCAACCAGGCTCCTCCAATGCAATGTGGCGAGATTGCTCTTGTCACAGCTCTCCCCTTTTCCAGACAGACTAACAGGGTATCTGACCTCCTGCCGGTCAGTGCCCTGGTTAGTCCAGCAGCCCACCCACGAAGCACAACCAGTAATATAGCCCACCCACAATAAATTGAAAAAAGGAAGAAATCAGTGCTAAATTGCCACAAAAAAATATAAATAAAAGGCTGCACTCCTCAAAGGGGAGTCCCCAATAATCAACTAATGGTAACAAACAACATAAAACAAACAGAGAAATAAGGGTGCGCCTAAAATATATAAAAGACAATATATACTAAAATTATAATATAAATATAAGATAAATAATCAAAGATAAAAGTATAAGATAAAAAGAAGATAAAATGAATGGTTGGCAATAGTCCCAAGGAAACTTATCACAGTCCGTAATGGTAGGTCCCACGTGTAGAGAAATATTCTTAGGATGGTTGGTGGGATCAAATCTTCACAAATAGGTGTTGGGAGTTCAGCATATGTAGGGAAAAATAAAACAAAACTCCAATGGCACAGTAAATCGGTAGATTGATTGTATAGTAAAAATAAAATCAGTCTTACTCACATTTTTCAGACCCAAAATCAGCTCTGATATTGCGCACGTAAAGTGGAATGATCCCCACTTCAAGGATATATGGAGTAGGGTTTGATAGCTGAATATGTAATATAGAGCAGGCTCAAACTGCTCAGTGTAAGCGTTTGGGTGGTATAATCCCCACCTATGGATTCTTTGCACTTCTTGTAAAATATGCAAAATATATAAAGAATCAGGTAAAAAGAAAGAAAATGGCAATAAATTGTTATATGCCAATGAAATTTCTTTATTATTAAAATTAAGAACAATATCTAAACGCGTTTCGCCTTAACAGGCTTCTTCAAGTAGATAGTAATAAAAGGGGGGGCATACCTGACATACATAAGTTTATATAGTGTATAGTAATACTATAGGTTTCAAATTCCCGCCAAAATGACGTCATTAAAATTCCACATATTATTAAAAAAGACAAAAAAAATTATTTATTTTTTTTCCCAATGGGTAATACAGTGATATTTAGGTAATACATTTAAGAGTAATCTATACATCGATTTAAAATAATAAAACAAGGGTTATAAGTGTATAATATTGAAAAAAACGAGCGATCATGTGACGCACGATAGAAAATACTTCCGTGTCACGTGATACTCTATGGAACGCATGCGTTCCGTTTCAGTGGAACGCACGCGTCATAGAAGCGTCATGTGGAGGGAGGAACTGTCCGACCATACTAGGTGATGGAAAGGACAAGAGATGAGGCTGTCCGCCTGCAAAAGCAGGCAGACAGCCACAGCTGCATCATATGAGACCACCGTCTGCCTGCACAAGCAGGCAGACAGCCAGCCCCATACAAGTTCGAACCCAGTAGGGGACAGCAGAATTATAAAGCATATCCATTTATATAAATGATCTTAAGTATGAAACAAACAAAGTTAAAAACAGATGGTTTTGCAAATTTATAGTAAATAAGGTCCAAAAGGGGATACGTATAGAGAATTAAAATATTATGGTAAAAAAGAGATTCAAAAGGATAAATACATAAGATTACAATAAGCATAAGAGTAGTAATAGTAAAATTCTATATACATACAGGCACTTTGCAATATGATAAAATGACAGTTGGGAAAGTAAAATGATGTTGTAAATTCTAAAATTGAAAATAAAAATGAAAATTAAAAAGGTATCATTGATTATAAAAATTGCCCACAGGGCAAGTTCTCACTTGAAAATGATCGAAATCAATATTAAGACCAGTGGGAGCAAGAGTTTTTAGGTTATATGCCCATTCCATTTCTTTTTTACCTAGAACTTTTTTAGAACAGTAACATCTCAAACCCTAGAAACTTTTGGAAAGTCATAAATAAACTACAAACTCCCCCAATCCACTCCCAACCCTCCACTGTCAAAGTGGGTAACCAAACCCTGCAACTTCCTTTAGATGTTGCAAATGCCTTTAACAATTATTTTGTTGGATGCTCTACTGCCCTGATTGACAAGCTAATAAATGACACGCATCCTGAAACTACAAATGTGGATCAGGCCCCACTAAATTTGCAAAGGCCCAATATAGATAAGTTTAATTTTAGACCTGTACCTGTTAGTGTCATTAAAAAACATCTTAATAATCTAAAAATGAAAAACCAGTCCGGACCTGATCAAATCCCAGCAATGCTGTTGAAGCTCAGTGCGCCGGCAATTGCTAAACCCGTCTCAACTCTAATTAACGAATCCTTGGTGTCTGGATACATACCCAAACTTTGGAAGACTGCGAGAGTAGTGCCTATCCATAAAAGTGGTGACACTACTTTGGTTTCTAACTATCGCCCAATATCATTGCTCCCGGTATTGTCAAAAATCTTAGAAAAATGTGTCCATACGCAACTTTGTGAGTACTACCAACAATTAAACTATCTGACCCCTGATCAATCGGGCTTTCGCCAGAATCACTCCACTACAACTGCCCTCCTAAAAGTTTGCAATGACATCCAAACTGGCATGGAACAAGGAGCCCTAACTGGAGCTATTTTCCTTGATTTTGCTAAGGCCTTTGACACAGTAGACCACGACATTCTACTGCACAAACTCGAAAACTCAGGTATTGGTGATCATTCTTTAAACTGGTTTCGATCGTATGTATCGGATCGCTCGCAATATGTGTCCATTTCTGACAGTGACTCCCTCCCTCTCCCAGTCACGTGTGGTGTTCCCCAGGGTTCCATTCTCAGCCCCCTACTATTTACATTATTTATAAATGATCTGCCTTATGTCTGCCAATCCTCAAATGTACACATGTACGCAGATGACACGGTAATCTATGCGAGCAAACCCAATCTACCGCAACTTGAGGCTTTGCTCCAAGACCAGTTTACAGAGGTAGAAAAGTGGATCGCAAAAAACAAACTCTTCCTGAACACTGACAAAACTGTCACAATGATCTTTGGAACGGTACCTAAATTGCACAAATTACACAATCCCCACCTATCCATCAAAACAAATTCAAATGGCACACTGACCGCAGTCCACTCTTTCAAATACTTGGGTATGATATTAGACCCCAATCTATCTTTTGGCCTGCACATAGAAAAGCTTGCATCTAAACTTTATCCAAAATTAGGTGCCCTGTACAGAAACAAAGCCTGCCTAAGCCCTACAGTAAAGGAAAAGATTGTACAGCAAATGCTGATGCCAATCATTGATTATGGGGATGTAGTATATGCGTCTGCATCGCAATCCCACATTAATAAACTCAACACATTGTATAACTCGTTCTGCCGATTTGTGCTACAATGTAATTACAGGACCCATCATTGTGACATGCTAAAGGAACTAAACTGGCTGTCGCTGGAATCCAGACGCACCCTTCATCTTTCCAGCCTTGTTTTTAAGAGCTTCTCTGGGAAACTCCCACCCTACCTGAACAAAATGCTTTCCTTAGCTGTTCCCACTTTCTATAAGCTCCGATCCAGTACAAGCACTTTACTTAGTCTACCTCAATACAAAAAGAAAGCGGCCCGATCCTCCTTCTCCTACAGAGCGCCGCAATTGTGGAACGACCTCCCGCACAATTTAAAATCTTCCCTAAGCCTAAAGTCATTTAAGAGATCCCTCTCTACATACCTCAAAACAGAATGCACGTGTCATGGTTGATTATATATTTCCTGCCTGTTCTATGTTAAATTTTGTATATATTGTGTATTAATATTGTTTTTGTATTTTGTTGTACCTAATGTAACAATGCAATGATTTGTGGACCCAGGACATACTTGAAAACGAGAGAAATCTCAATGTATCTTTCCTGGTAAAATATTTTATAAATAAATAAATAAATAATGTCTCCGCCTCTCCATGGGACATTGCAAATATCTATGCCAATACATTTAAGAAGTTTTGGATTTTTTCCGTGTTGTAAAAAGTGTTTTGAAACTGAGTGATTTTCGTAACCTTTTAAAATATTTCTACAATGTTCAGCCAATCTGGTTTTTAAATCTCTGGTGGTCATCCCAACATATTGAAGCCCACAGGGACATTCTAAAAGATACATTAAATTTTTTGTATTACAGTGAATAAAATGCTTTATTTGATATGTTTTTTTGTGTTCTTGTGGATAAAAACGATGTAGTTTTAGATTAATAGTATCACTAGTGCGTTTACATACTATATATCTATTGCATTTAAAAATACCTCTGGGTTTAGTTAAAAAGGTGGGGGGGCTGGGGGTTGAAGGGATATGATTATGTTTGGTATAATTACTTCTAAGGATAGACTTAAAGCTGGGTGCCCCTCTAAATATAACTTGTGGTTTCTCAGGGACAATTCCAGCCAGAGTCTCATCCTGTTTCAATATATGCCAATGTTTCTTTATGATCTTCTTCATAACATTACTTTTGTTATTGAAATCAAATATAATTGGCAATACAGGAACGGTTTTGGTTTCTTTATAGTTTTTATATTCTAATAATTCTGATCTGTTGGTTTGACTGATATTTTTTAATGTCTGGTCTAAATTATTTTTAGGGTAATTTTTTTGAAGAAATTTGTCAGACAGTAGTTGGGACTGTTCCTCGAAATCTTGAGTGAGGGAACAGTTTCTGCGTAGATGGAGAAATTGGCTCTTAGGTATTCCTTGAAGCCAAGGTTTATGATGACAACTAGTCACATCGATAACATTATTGGTACATACTTTTTTTTTAAAAAAAGTTTTGGTGTGAATTTGTTCATTCTTAATAAAAATTTCCAGATCTAAAAAGTGAATAGAGGATTTACTATAATCCCAAGTTAAAACAATACCTTTGTCATTGAAATTTAAGTGTTGTAAAAACTGTATTAAAAGGTCTTCTGGGCCATCCCAAATAAAAAACAAATCATCGATATATCTAAAATATGTGACCAGGTTTGCCTGCCAGCCATGTCCTCCCAAAATGGCAGTAGATTCCCAATCTGCCATAAAAAGGTTGGCATAGCTGGGGGCAAACCTGGTGCCCATGGCTGTGCCTTGTTTTTGTAAATAAAAAGAGTCTAGAAACCAGAAATAGTTGTTTTTTTTAAATAATATTAATACCCTGGATAATAAAATCTATTTGTTGATCTGGAATGTAATTTTCTGCTTTTAAAATGTTTTCAACTGCTGAGCAGCCTTTATCGTGGGGAATGATGGTATATAAAGATTGTACATCGCAGGTCACTAAGGTGTATGTATTTTTCCATTTCAAATTATTTAGAAAACGAAGTAGAGTCATAGAGTCTTTGAGATATGACTTTGTACGTTTCACTGAAGGCTGTAAAAGGATATCCAGGTATTCAGATAAATTAGATAAAATCGAGTTGATCCCTGATACAATAGGCCTACCTGGGGGGTTGGAGATATCTTTATGAATTTTCAGTAAAAAATAAATTACAGGAATAATAGGATGACACACATTAAGATATTCAAATTCCTGTTTGTTAAAAATATTCTGTTCTCGACGATAAGTTAAAAAGGAGGTTAAAATTTGTTGAATTTTGGTTGTAGGGTCTTGTGATAATTTTTCATAGACAATAGGGTCATTTAATTGTCTCATGGCTTCTTTTATATACATGTCTTTTGTTAAAATAACTATACCTCCCCCTTTATCTGCGGGTTTTATGATAATAGCTTCGTCTTTCTGTAATTGTTGTTGTGCTTTCCGTTCTAGATGTGTAAGGTTATCTCGATCAAATTTCTTTTTATGGATTTTTTCTAGATCTTTTGTAACTAGTTTTTCAAACACTTCTAAGGGACCTGATTTAAAACTAGAAGGGAAAAAAGTAGATTTTTTCTTTAATGAGGTAGAAATGATTTTGGGTGATCCTGTAGGTGAGGTAACTAGAGGTTGTGAGGTGGGGATTTCTCTGTTCCTACAAGTAAAAAAAAGAGTGGCTTTTCTCACAAATTTGTTAATATCTATAAAAGCTTTAAAAGGTTTAAAAGGATTCGTGGGGGCAAATTTGAGGCCTTTAGTAAGGACTGATATTTGGGTAGATGTTAGCACTTTTTGGGATGAATTAAAAATGCCCAGATCGTTCTCATTTGGTGGGTTTATTGTCTTTCTAATCTTTCTCTTTTGGATTCTTCTACATTCCCCACGATAAAGGCTGCTCAACAGTTGAAAAAATTTTAAAAGCAGAAAATTACATTCCAGATCAACAAATAGATTTTATTATCCAGGGTATTAATATTATTTTAAAAAAACAACTATTTCTGGTTTTTAGACTCTTTTTATTTACAAAAACAAGGCAGCACCATGGGCACCAGGTTTGCCCCCAGCTATGCCAACCTTTTTATGGCAGATTGGGAATCTACTGCCATTTTGGGAGGACATGGCTCGCAGGCAACCTGGTCACATATTTTAGATATATCGATGATTTGTTTTTTATTTGGGATGGCCCAGAAGACCTTTTAATACAGTTTTTACAACACTTAAATTTCAATGACAAAGGTATTGTTTTAACTTGGGATTATAGTAAATCCTCTATTCACTTTTTAGATCTGGAAATTTTTATTAAGAATGAACAAATTCACACCAAAACTTTTTTTTAAAAAGTATGTACCAATAATGTTATCGATGTGACTAGTTGTCATCATAAACCCTGGCTTCAAGGAATACCTAAGAGCCAATTTCTCCGTCTACGCAGAAACTGTTCCCTCACTCAAGATTTCGAGGAACAGTCCCAACTACTGTCTGACAAATTTCTTCAAAAAAAATAATTTAGACCAGACGTTAAAAAATATCAGTCAAACCAACAGATCAGAATTATTAGAATATAAAAACTATAAAGAAACCAAAACCGCTCCTGTATTGCCAATTATATTTGATTTCAATAACAAAAGTAATGTTATATTGAAACAGGATGAGACTCTGGCTGGAATTGTCCCTGAGAAACCACAAGTTATATTTAGATGGGCACCCAGCTTTAAGTCTATCCTTACAAGTAATTATACCAAACATAATCATATCCCTTCAACCACCAGCCCCCCCACCTTTTTAACTAAACCCAGAGGTTTTTTTAAATGCAATAGATGTATAGTATATAAACGCACTAGTGATACTATTAAATCTAAAACTACATTGTTTTTATCCACAAGAACACAAAAAACATATCAAATAAAGCATTTTATTCACTGTAATACGAAAAAGATTTAATGTATCTTTTAGAATGTCCCTGTGGGCTTCAATATGTTGGGATGACCACCAGAGATTTAAAAACCAGTTTGGCTGAACATTGTAGAAATATTTTAAAAGGTTACGAAAATCACTCAGTTTCAAAACACTTTCTACAACATGGAAAAAATCAGAAACTTCTTAAATGTATTGGCATAGATATTTGCAATGTCCCAGGGAGAGGTGGAGACATTAAAAAAGTTCTAGGTAAAAAAGAAATGGAATGGGCATATAACCTAAAAACTCTTGCTCCCACTGGTCTTAATATTGATTTTGATCTTTTTAATCTTTTTGTAATTTGTGGTGATTTTTATAATCAATGATACCTTTTTAATTTTAATTTTCAATTTTAGAATTTACAACATTATTTTACTTTCCCAACTGTCATTTTATCATATTGCAAAGTGCCTGTATGTAAATAGAATTTTACTATTACTACTCTTATGCTTATTGTAATCTTATGCATTTATCCTTTTGAATCTCTTTTTTACCATAATATTTTAATTCTCTATACTTATCCCCTTTTGGACCTTATTTACTATAAATTTGCAAAAACAGCTGTTTTTAACTTTGTTTGTTTCATACTTAAGATCATTTATATAAATGGATATGCTTTATAATTCTGCTGTCCCCTACTGGGTTCGAACTTGTATGGGGCTGGCTGTCTGCCTGCTTGTGCAGGCAGACGGTGGTCTCATATGATGCAGCTGTGGCTGTTTGCCTGCTTTTGCAGCCGGACAGCCTCATCTCTTGTCCTTTCCATTCCCTAGTATGGTCGGACAGTTCCTCCTCCACATGACGCTTCTATGACGCGTGCGTTCCACTGAAACGGAACGCATGCGTTCCATAGAGCATCACGTGACGCGGAAGTATTTTCTATCGCGCGTCACGTGATCGTTCGTTTTTTTTCAATTTTATACACTTATAACCCTCGTTTTATTATTTTAAATCGATGTATAGATTACTCTTAAATGTATTACGTAAAATATCACTGTATTAAACATTGGGGAAAAAAAATAATTTTTTTTTGTCTATTTTAATAATATGTGGACTTTTAATGACGTCATTTTGGCGGGAATTTGAAACCTATAGTATTACTATACACTATATAAACTTATGTATGTCAGGTTTTTATTACTATCTACCTGAAGAAGCCTGTTAAGGCGAAACGCGTTTAGATATTGTTCTTAATTTTAATAATAAAGAAATTTCATTGGCATATAACAATTTATTGCCATTTTCTTTCTTTTTACCTGATTCTTTATATATTTTGCATATTTTACAAGAAGTGCAAAGAATCCATAGGTGGGGATTATACCACCCAAACGCTTACACTGAGCAGTTTGAGCCTGCTCTATATTACATATTCAGCTATCAAACCCTACTCCATATATCTTGAAGTGGGGATCATTCCACTTTACGTGCGCAAAGCAGAGCTGATTTTGGGTCTGAAAAATGTGAGTAAGACTGATTTTATTTGTACTATACAATCAATCTACCGATTTACTGTGCCATTGGAGTTTTGTTTTATTTTTCCCTACATATGCTGAACTCCCAACACCTATTTGTGAAGATTTGATCCCACCAACCATCCTAAGAATATTTCTCTACACGTGGGACCTACCATTACGGACTGTGATAAGTTTCCTTGGGACTATTGCCTACCATTTATTTTATCTTCTTTTTATCTTATACTTTTATATTTGATTATTTATCTTATATTTATATTATAATTTTAGTATATATTGTCTTTTATATAAAATATTGTGGGTGACAAACAACATAAAACAAACAGAGAAATAAGGGTGCGCCTAAAATATTTGTGGGTGACAAACAACATAAAACAAACAGAGAAATAAGGGTGCGCTTAAAATATTTTAGGCGCACCCTTATTTCTCTGTTTGTTTTATGTTGTTTGTCACCCACAATAAATGGTTACTACACCTGGGTAAGGGAGAAACTTGTCCTGTGTGGGGGGCTGTCAGGCTGCCTTGGTGGGTTACTGAGTGGGCAGAGACCAGCGGTACTCTGCCCTGGTGCCAGCGCTACCATGGAAGTAGCCTGGTTGGAGCCTGGTTGCTGGAGTGGGAGACCAACTGTCTCCCCTTTGGATACAAGCTCTGTTGCTGGAGGGGGAGACCGATTGTCTCCCCTTTGGACAAACCACCATGCTGCTGTGGGGTGAAATCAACTGTCTCCCCTTTGGCTAAACAGCCCTGCTGCTTGGGGACAGGACCGACCGTCCCTACTCCCTGTGCTGTAAGTGCAGAGACCACGGTCCCATCTGCACGGTTGTGGGGCTTACTGTCTCCCCCTGGTGCGTTAAGCTGCTGCTGGGGAGAGGGGATAACGAGCTCCTCTCCCATACCTACTTCCAGCCGCTGGGGAGGGAGACCGACTGTCTCCACTCCCAGTACAGTGTCCTGCTGCTCTCTATTCCCTGTGGGACACTCTGCCGCTGGGTGACAGGACCAACCGTCCCTGCCCCCTTTAACTCAGCCTGCCGCTGGGGAATGGAGACTGGGCTCCCAATTCCCTGCGTATCACACTGCCGCTGGGGAATGGAGACTGGGCTCCCTATTCCCTGCAGATCACACTGCCGCTGGGAAATGGAGACTGGGCTCCCTATTCCCTGCAGATCACACTGCCGCTGGGGAATGGAGACTGGGCTCCCTATTCCCTGCAGATCACACTGCCGCTGCGGAATGGAGACTGGGCTCCCAATTCCCTGCATATCACACTGCCGCTGGGGAATGGAGACTGGGCTCCCAATTCCCTGCATATCACACTGCCGCTGGGGAATGGAGACTGGGATCCCAATTCCCTGCATATCACACTGCCTCTGGGGAATGGAGACTGGGCTCCCAATTCCCTGCATATCACACTGCTGCGGGGGAATGGAGACTGGGCTCCCTATTCCCTGCAGGACCGGTGGAGAGACCTTGGTCCCATCTCCACCGGCCACCTGGGGTTCTTCCCAGTAAAACTCTACTATCTCGTCCCAGCTGAATGGGTCTGGCTCTGGGTCTGTCACTCTGCTCTCCTGCTGAGTCTTCTCACTGGAGTGGAACAGCTACTGGTAGCCCTGTTCCAGCTCCATCTCCTGGGTCAACAGGTGGACCAGGTCTTTCTCAATCTCGTGAGTGTCGTCCCAGTCATACCTGCTCTCCCTCCACTCAAAGAGATCACGGAACCGGGCTTGTGTAGGGCTCCCAAACTCAGGCTCTGAAAAAATCTCCCTTAACAAGCCAGGACCATCAAACTCCTCTTCCTCTGGCTTGTCATGCTCGGCTGTCCAGGGCAGGTACTGTGCCCCATACCACCAGAGCGCCTGGTAGGCATCTTCCAGCCACATCTTCTGCCATACCCAGAGCTCCAATTCCTTCACCCATTCCTCCAGGGGCTGCTCTCCCAGGAAGGGCATCCGCAGGGCTAGTCTCTTCTGCAATCGCTGGTCTTCCTTGGGGAGTTTCTCGCCCCACTGGTACTCCTCAATACCCAGTGCCTGATACCAGATGCCTTTTCGGACTGTATCTCTATCGTCCATGTCACCTTCCTCATATGACACTGCTGGTTCCATCTTGGTGCTGTCAGGGTCGCTGTACTCAGACAAGCGTTGCCCTCAATTTGTAAATCCAAGGAATGGTGTCTCCTTGTAGATGTCCTTCTAGTTGTAGGAACGATCCCACCGCTTCCACCAATTGTAATGGCACCCCCAGGCATAAAAGGGTTAACTCGCCGTTTAGTAGATCTTCCCTTCCAGAGACACAGACACAACTACTGCAGAACACCAAACTCCCGAACTGAATACAAGGGAATGCTCCAAACTCCTGAACTGCATACAAAATAGCACTCCAAACTCCCGAACTGGAACCTCACGAATAGCTGCTAGCAGACGAATAGGAAAAGCACCCAAGCGGCTTACTAGGAGTCCCCTTAGCAGGCAGGGGACTCCGAGCAATCAGTCTCTAACAGCATACAGTAAATCCCCCCAAGAACGAGACAAGGCTCCGTGTTGAGGGTTAAGCAGTGGTCTGATTTATTCAGAGCTACCTGCCCAGTATTAATGCAGGTCTCCCACCTGGTGGACACTCCCCTAGGGGACCAGATGGGAGACTGTAACACAGACAGACATGTATCACATTCAGACACACAGAATTAAAACACCCCTAAAATGCATCCTAATTTCCCTCCCTCTATCCTGGAGATAAATGGGAAGTAATCCAATTATCTCCCAGGACAGAGGCAAATCGCTATTATACACATGGGGACACAAAGACAGTAAAATACTTTAAAATATACAGTTACATTTTAAACATAAAATACAGACATGTCACACAGATCCCCAGATAGCTGGAATCTGAGCGCACATAACTACCGAATAGCGCTCAGATCCTATTCACACAGTTCAATTGCCATGGAGCCAAAGTCTTTAATTACACGAATAGGCTCCATGGCATAGCTATCTGGGTTTAAACATTCACATGAAAAAGTCCCGATCAATCCAGCGTTCGTCTAAACAGCCACGAATAGAAGCAGGGAAGGCTGGAGTCTCAGCGGTGCCTGCACGTAAAAGTGTCCGCTTTTAGTGCACTGATTCCGGGCTGAGCACCGCTGGCCGTCTGGGGGGCTCCATAACACCGCCACCTAGCAGCCACTAAGTGTAACCACGGCCACCCACTGGGTGGTCAATTGACGGCACACACTAGCTTCAGGGAGGTGAATTAAAGGCACACGCCAGCTTCCCGGTGGTCGCGCCTTCGGTATTTTGTTGGGTAGATAAAATCTACCGAACGCCCTGGCAGAAAGGCATGACTAAGCCTTTCTGCAGGGAAAATAAAGTATTTTAAAAGTCCGGGCCATAGTCTAAAGGGAGCAGGCGGGCAACCAGGCTCCTCCAATGCAATGTGGCAAGATTGCTCACGTCACAGGACTCTAACTGGTTTTACCATGCCCAGCCAGAGTTCCAGACCGACAGGTGGTTTTCCCCCTTAGCAGGCAGGGGACTCTGGCCGGTACTCCCATGCCCAGCCAGAGTTCCAGACTGACTGGAGGTTTTTCCCCTCAGCGGTCAGGGGACTCTTACTGGTTCTCCCATGCCCAGCCAGAGTTCCAGAATAATAGGTGTTTTTTCCCCTTAGCGGTCAGGGGACTCTGACTGGTTCTTCCATGCCCAGCCAGAGTTCCAGACCAACAGGTGGTTTTCCCCCTTAGCAGGCAGGGGACTTTGACTGGTTCTTCCATGTCAAGCCAGAGTTCCAGACTGACAGGAGGTTTTTCCCCTAGCGGTCAGGGGACTATGACTGATTCTTCCATGCCCAGCCAGAGTTCCAGACCGACAGGTGGTTTTCCCCCTTAGCTGGCAGGGGACTCTGACTGGTTCTACCATGCCCATCCAGAGTTCCAGAATGACAGGTGGTTTTCCCCCTTAGCTGGCAGGGGACTGTGACTGGTTCTTCCATGCCCAGCCAGAGTTCCAGAATGACAGGTGGTTTTCCCCCTTAGCAGGCAGGGGACTCTGACTGGTTCTTCCATGCCCAGCCATAGTTCAAGACCGACAGGTGGTTTTCCCCCTTAGCTGGCAGGGGACTCTGGCCGGTTCTTCCATGCCCAGCCAGAGTTTCAGAATGACAGGTGATTTTTCCCCTTAGCATTCAGGGGACTCTGGCCGGGGCTCCAGCGACACTTAGCGATTCTATGGAACTATTTTCGGCTACGGGAGCCTGGCGGTTACCGGTCAAATTATGACTTCCATGAAATTCCTGAACCTCTGAAGGGATCTGATTGATTTTTGGATATGTTGGTCAGCTAGATGGGGGCTGTCAGGGGATGCAACTTTTGTGGGGATTTTGTGTGCCCAATTCCCACAGGGCAAGTTCTCATTGAAAATGTGCCAAATATTTTCCAAGTCCCACAAGCTCCAGGCCTGAGACACAAAATGAGGTTGGGTCTGCCCTGTCGCGTCCAGACACCACTTCCACGAGGTCGGACACTTTTTCAGGTTGGTCCCCCTAAATGACGCGCGTGCAGATACTGGACGACAATAGCTGGGAGCACCCTCGAGGAGATTGTCGAGGAGTGAAAATTTTGAACAGCAGGCAGGGGACTCTGGCTGGTTCTTCCATGCCCAGCCAGAGTTCCAGACCGACAGGTGGTTTTCCCCCTTAGCTGGCAGGGTACTGTGACTGGTTCATCCATGCCCAGCCAGAGTTCCAGAATGACAGGTGGTTTTTCCCCTTAGCTGGCAGGGGACACTGGCTGGTTCTTCCATGCCCAGGAAGCTCAAGGAAGCAAGGTGAATGGTTAGAGTTAGGACCCACCTGGGGGTCTGCCTTGACGTTGGCAGGTGGGCTTATCCTCTCATCGCCATATTAGGTAACTAAAACTTCCATTTGTTTAAAAATACATAGGGATTAAGGAGAGAGCACAGGTAACTTGTTTTTCTTTGGCTTTTACTATATATTGAGGCTGATGTGTACTGTAGTCTTTGCTTCCGCTCAGTGATGCGAGTGAGCGCAGGACTTATCTTTCTGCATTTGTATCTGTTACGGTATAACCCGGTGTAGTAAGGGTTAATACCATTCAGGAGATTCACCATTCACCTCAACGGGAGCAGCAACTCACGAACACTCGAACCCACCGAACTGGAAACATCCAAAATCCTTCTCTCCTGGAACAGGTAAAGGAATAATCCACAGTAACAATTCCCCTCAAGTACGAGACGAGGCTCCGTATTGTGGGTACAACAGGAATCTGGTTTAATGTGGGCTACCTGCCTGGTATTTATGCAGGTCTCCCATCTGGTGGACACTACCTAAGGGGATCAGATGAAAGACTGGGACAAAAGTGATACAGTAGCCAATAAGCAGACTCTGGCTATAAACACTCCCCTTTACACCAGGTAGACCTTCCTCTCTATCCTGGGGATAATTGGATAGAGGCAAAACGCCATTTTACATGGGAAATAAAAAGACATAAAAATACATAATAGGCAAACTACTGAATGGATTATATACAATTAACGTATCCCCAGATAGCTTAGATCTGAGCGCACATTATTACCAAACAGATCCTATACCCACAGTTCAATCGCCATCGAGCCAAAGTGTTTCACATTGTCTTTCAGTATACGAAGGGGCTCCATGGGATGGCTATCTGGGGTAAGTCCATTTGTGAAGAAAGTGCCGAATGGACCGGCGTTTGTATGTTGGAAGTCAGAAGAGGTCGGCAGCTTCAGCGGTGTTCAGGAGAAATATTATCCATTTTTAGTTCTATGAACTCATCGACGAACACCGCTGATCATTTGTATAGTCAAGATGGCCGCCGCCTTGTGGTCGGCATACGAACGACGACCACCCGGTCTGCGCTTGATAATTAGGAAGTGTCTGCGGTTAACCTCAACGTTCTGATGGGGCCAAGAGGTCAACAAGCAGCACACTTCCCTGCTGGGTGGCCGGTCTTTCGGTAGTTTGTTCGGTAGAAACAAGGGAATAACAGGGGGACTGTATGGACAGGGAAATAGCCGAACAAACAGACGAATGGAGGGAAAATAAAAGTAATCCATAGACAGATGGTTCTGTCACACAGCTCCCTCCTTGTGGGACACTCCGGTAGACCTGGCTTGATCCTTCTCGGGTCAACTTGGGGATGTCCAGAACTAGGGGGCCGGAGTGGTGTCTATTTCTCGGGACAACATATTGGCATTGCCATTCTGCTTACTGGGTCTATAGCTGATGGTAAAGTTGTAAGGTTGCAGTGCTAGACTCCACCGCAGCAACCTGCCATTGTCTCCTGAGACCCGGTTAAGCCAGACCAATGGGTTGTGGTCAGTCACAAGGGAAAATTCCTGTCCATACAGATAGGGAGTCAACTTTTTCAGTGCCCATACCAGGGCCAAAACAAAAGGAAAGTGTACCTAAAAGGGAACTAGTCGATGCCTGAGACTACTACACTAAAGATGTGGAATACAGGCTCATCTAAGAGGCACCACAGGGTACCAGAAAATAAAAAACAAGTTTATTGAAAATAATTAAAAACTAATAACACTGAATTGACACAGAGATCTTAATATATATATAAGTTAGACTCTGATTATGATAGAAATGAGACACAGAAATATAGTGATATATACAGAGTAAGCTCTGATAGGGTGATTATACATAAACCTGTTCCTAGCGCACGTCTGCGCAACAGGAATGGAAAGGGGGGGGGGGGAAGAGGGAGGAGAAGGAGGTATAAATGCCAGTTACAAGAAGTGAAAAAAATATAATAATGAAGAAATACTAGTAATAGCTGTAATAAAATAGAGCAGCCTAAGTAGCGTGTTGGAATGCTCCTGCATACAAAATCCTAGTAGGTGTTGCTGAACATACGTAATCGCACCTCTGTGAGGCTGTGAACACACAGACTGCTGCATACAGAGTATATCACAGTATATCGGCAGATAGGAGTTCACAGCAATATCGGCCGATATGGTAAAGGTATATATGTTAAAGTAATGAAGGTGCCACCCTAAAACTATAACAAGGTAACCCAGTACGTGTAGCTGAATATACGTAAATCGCACATCTATGGAATTATAACACACAAAATGTATCTATGTCTGGCGGCAAGTATAGTTGCTCAAAAATGTCGCCCAAAGGATAAAGAAGTTCGCCTATAGATGCTAAGGATACAGCCCTAAGTTTAAGAAAAAAAGGGGGGTTGCCAGATAGCGCAACACTGTATGATAAAGAATGGCAAACGGATATAAACACTAACTAGAAATGGTAGCGCTACGGCTGTCACTCCACCCCCGTGCCTTCGAGGGCACCTAACGCTCACCCCACTGATATCAAACTAAACCCAAATCAGAGAACGCAAAGATAGAAAGATAAGCTATGATAAGAGAAAAGTGGCATAAAAAAGCCGTGTAGCCCCTGACGCGTGCGTTTCGCCCGCCAAGCTCGTCAGAGGGGAACCGGTCGGGAGAAAAAGCCGGGTTTAAATAAGGAGAAAAGGTAACTGATTGGTTGGAGACAGAGTATTCAGATTGGATAGCCAAATATGACGTCAAAAAAGGGGGGGGGGAGTGTGTTAATACAGCATGGGATATTAACCCTTAGAGAAGTGATGAATTAATCACTGCATATACGAGAAAATATATATATGGAGTGAATGAAATGTGTAATAAATACCTATCAATTATGATGTAAATTTTTAGAAAGAACACAGAAAAGATCGTTATAAAGAAATATACTGTGAATATTACTCAGGGAGATTAAGCCGAGTTGGAAAATCGCCCAAAGAAAAAGACTAATACTTGTCAAGGGATGATCGAGGTCTGTTCAGGGTCGTCAAAAAAAAAAAAAAAAAGAGAAGCAAAAAGAAAAAAGGGGCCGTGATGAATAGAAACAACAGAAGAAGGGAATACTGCAGATGTTAACCAGAGTGAGAAAATTCCCATCGAGAAATGCTGCAATAATCAGAAACGCTGATGTAGTTCAGAGATGTCAAATTCTAACAGACCAGTCTCCAATTTAGGAAGACATGGGAACGTTACATGATGAATGTAAGTATATATATTATAGGAAGCAGTCCCAACAAAACTGGGGACTGTACATGTAATATAGACGTTCATATCAGGAAAACATATAATAATATTGTTAACTTAATAAAACTGTAATCTTACAGCCGTGATGAATAGAAACAACAGAAGAAGGGAATACTGTAAATGTTGACCAGAATGAGGAAATTCCCATCGAGAAATGCTGCAATAATCAGAAACGCTGATGTAGTTCAAAGACGACAAATTCTACCCTAACAGACCAGTCTCCAATTTAGGAAGACATGGGAACGTTGCATGATGAATATTATAAGAAGCAGTCCCAACGAACTTAGGGACTGTACGTGTGATGTAAACATTCATATCAGGGAAAACTATAGTAATATTGTTAACTTGTATGAAACTGTAATCTTACAGCACTAGATCATCGTAGTCTGAACGATAAAAATAATTATTCATAAACTAAAAATGAAGAACGAGAATAGAATTACTTATGAATAAATGGGGTGAAATTGAACTCCTCATTAAGCCCATGAGGGGTCAGGGTTTGGAAATGATAAATCCATCTGGATTCTTTCATTAGCAGTATTTTGTTGAAGTTGCCCTTCCGAGAGTTTAAAGTTATTTTTTCTATAGCCTGAAATGTCAGATGGCTAGGATTGCCCCCATGATGGAGTCTCACATGGTTGGATAGTGGTGTAGAGACGTTCAAGTTGGAGATTGAGCATATGTGTTGAAGAATCCTTCTTCTAAATTGTTGGTAAGTTTTACCAATATACTGAATATTGCAACTGCAGGTTATGAGATAAATTACCTTTGTAGAGTTGCAATTAATAAATTGTTTAATGTTATATTCTTTTTTTGTACGAGTACTCAATATGGTTTTGGAAGGCTTGATATGTTTACAGACCTTGCAGTGGCCACATTGATATACACCAGCAACAGGAGTTAGCCAAGTAGAATTGCGACTAGGTTCTAAATGACTGTGGACGAGATGGTCACGGAGGTTCTTAGCCCTACGTGCAGTGATGTTAGGGAACTTCGTGATGTTATCCGAAAGATCTTTGTCATAATTGAGAATTGGCCAATTATGAGACATAATATGTAGAATTGGTTCCCAGTATTGATCAAAAGTCCCAATGCATCGAATAATCTTGGAGTCCGAGACTTGTCTATTGGCATGTAGACTCTCGCTCCTATTCTTGGCCGAGGCTTGTTGATAGGCTCTTTTCAGTATTCTATTCGGATAGCCTTTTTGTTTAAACATAATTCGCAACTTTTGAGCTTCAAGCTGGAATGTTGCATCATTGGAGCAGTTGCGCCTTGCCCGCAAATATTGTCCGTATGGGATGCCCGATTTAAGTTTGATAGGATGATGGCTATCCCAGTTTAACAGGCTATTTGTTGCTGTCGGTTTCCGATAGAGCTCGGTTTCGATAGTTCCATCGGGTAAGATCTTGATATTAAGATCTAAAAAGACTAGATGTTCCGAATCAATTACATGGGTTAGTTGGAGGCCAATAGAGTTGTTATTGAGAAGTACAGCCAATTCTTCAAATTGCTTAACAGAGCCTAACCAGAATACCAAGACGTCATCGATGTATCTATGCCAACTATAGATACATGTTTGATAGCTAGTTCTAATGATGGGGTCTAGAATGGTTTCCTTCCACCAGCCCAGGTAAAGATTGGCATAGCTAGGGGCACAAGCTGTGCCCATAGCCGTGCCTCTGAGCTGGAGGTAATATGTACCATTAAAGACAAAAAAGTTATGTGTAAGTACATATTCCAAAAGTTTGATGATAAAAACAGTCTGGCATTCTGAAAATTTGTTGGATTTAGTAAGAAAATGCCGGGTTGCTGCTAAGCCTATTGAATGAGGTATATTGTTATAAAGGGCCACAACATCAAAACTACCCAAAAGACAATAAGGTGGCACAATTAAGTTTTCTAAAAGAATACGGGTTTGTTTCGTGTCTTGAAGGTAGGACGGAAGATCAATAACTAACGGATGTAACAATTTCTCTAAAAATTTGCTACTTCGTTCAGTGATAGAGCCATTGCCAGATACAATTGGTCTACCCGGTGGTTTATTGATGTTCTTGTGGACCTTGGGAAGACAGTATAGAGTAGCAATAGTAGGGTTAAGATGTGGCAGTATAAATCTGTATTCGTTTTGTGTAATGATTTTGTTGTCCAATGCTGGTAATAAGATGGACTTAAGTTCTTCAAGATATTGAGGGGTAGGATCCCCAGTAAGTTCATGATATGCTAGTGGATCCTCGAGGTGTGCCATGCACATCTCAAGATAGTCATCTTTGTCCAACAGGACAACATTACCACCTTTGTCAGAGGGTTTGATAATGAGGTCATCAGCTGTACTCAACTCTTTGAGGGCACGTCTTTGTAATGTCGTAAGATTATCATGTACTATCTTAGGAGTAGGAAGTGATTCAATAGAAGATGTCGTCATTCGTATAAAAAGGTCAACACTTGACACTTCGCTTAGGTTGGGAGTAAACCAACTTTCTGGTTTAGAGTCAGTAAGTGGCAGTTCAAGATTCTGTTCCTCCAATAATGACAATAATGTCTGATGTAGACAGTAGTCATCGTATGGGATGCCTGCCTACTTGGCCAATTTATATTCCCTTCTTTTATGGACAACATTAAGGGCTAATTTCCGCCCAAAAAGGTTGGTGTCCTTGATCCAATCAAATTTGTTGGCGTTGGGGGTAGGAATAAAAGATAGACCTTTTTGAAGTAATGAGATGTGATGCTGTTGTAAATTAAACTTTGATAGATTGATAATCTGATGCCTGTTGTCACTAGTTAGTACTGATTTGGTCTTTTGTCCCGTTTGTAACCCCATTTTCGTCTGTCTCGTAGTTTGTCTCTCTGTGGAAGGGGCCAATCCTCCTCTAAAAAAGGAGGTTGTCCATCAGTATTTGGGGTCTGGCTAGCTGTTGCTGTTTCAAGATTTAGGGTATCTGGAAAAGTAACATTCCGAGTCTTAAGGATGCCTCTATTTCTAGATGGTTGTGAATAGGTTTTCTTTTGATCTTTTCTAGAGGAACTAGAGTCCGAATCAGACCAATCGGTATTCCCAGATGTAGAACTATTCCTACTGTTGTAATACTTTCTAAATCTTTTTGTTCGAAAAATATTGCCTTCCTGAAAGTCTCTATGGTCTCTTAGGTACTTCTCGTGCTTCTTTTCCCTGACATGTTTCTTAAAACCTTCTAAATTTTTCTGTAACTTATTTTCAAAAAGGGAAAATTCTGATCTATCTTTACATTTTTTTACATTTGCCAGTTCCTTTTCGAGATTCTTATTCACCGTATCTAAATTATTAGTTTCTAATTTAACCAGGAACTGCATAAGTTTGGCCGAACAATCAAGGAGGATACTATTCCATTCTTTTATTTGTTCGTCTGTAATGGCTTTTTCTGGCAATGATATTTCAGGTCTAAGTCCCCGTGGAACCAATTTATGATCCAAGTATTGTTTAAGACTAGTCAACTCCCAATAACCTTTGATCTGTTGTTGGTACAACTTTTGGATTGTGAAAAAAACCTCACTGATGTCAGTGCTTGGTAATAGGTTAAGAGGGTTTAATGAGAATACATTATTAATGTCAGTAGATCCAGGATCCGGGTTTATTACCCCAGATAGAAAGGTAGACATAATCTATCGACAGGCTGTAAAATAAAGGTACTGAAACCTAAAGTAGAATAAGAAACATTGTTTGGAAACAGCCAAGGTACACAGGGAAAGGGGGATAACCCCTAGTAGAAATAGATACAAAACAAAAGGAAAGTGTACCTAAAAGGGAACTAGTCGATGCCTGAGACTACTACACTAAAGATGTGGAATACAGGCTCATCTAAGAGGCACCACAGGGTACCAGAAAATAAAAAACAAGTTTATTGAAAATAATTAAAAACTAATAACACTGAATTGACACAGAGATCTTAATATATATATAAGTTAGACTCTGATTATGATAGAAATGAGACACAGAAATATAGTGATATATACAGAGTAAGCTCTGATAGGGTGATTATACATAAACCTGTTCCTAGCGCACGTCTCCGCAACAGGAATGGAAAGGGGGGGGGGGGAAGGGGGAGGAGAAGGAGGTATAAATGCCAGTTACAAGAAGTGAAAAAAATATATAAAAAAATATACATACCAGGGCCAAACACTCCTTCTCCACTGCTGCATAGCTCACTTCCCGGGGTAGTAGTTTTCTGCTGAGATATGCGACAGGGTGCTCTCCTCCATCCTCCCCGACTTGGCTCAGCACAGCCCCCATTCCAAACATGGAAGCGTCTGTATGGATGAGAAAACGTTTGTTAGGTACCGGGGCAGCCAAGACAGGGGCATTCAAAAGAGCCTGCTTCAGTGCCTGAAATGCAGCTTCACAAGCTGGAGACCACAGGACCTGCTTCGGTAAGTTTTTCTTAGTCAGGTCAGTCAGGGGCTTAGCTATGGCACTGTAGTCGGGGACAAAACATCGGTAGTACCCTGCAGTCCCCAAGAAGGCTAGCACCTGGGTCTTCGTGAGTTGCTTTCTGTCGCGGACCAGTCTCTGGTTTCCACACTTCAGCCATACCTAGATGGCATCTGGCTTCAAGGTCAGGCCAGCGGCCCGAATCTTGTCCAGAACCACCAAGTGTACCAAGTGCTCCTCCCAAGATCCACTGTAGATGGCCAATGTTGTCCAGGTATGCAAAAGCAAATTCCTGGAAGGTAGCCGGGGCATTCTTCATCCCAAAGGGCATGACTCTAAATTGGTACAAGCCAAACGGAGTGATGAATGCCGACTTGGGGATAGCATCCTCGGCCAGGGGAATCTGCCAATCGCCCTTACACAGGTCTGTGGTAGTCAGATAGCATCCCCTGGCAATACGATCTAGCAACTTGTCTACCCGGGGCATCGGGTAGGCGTCCGTGGTGGTCTTTTAGTTGAGTTGCCTGTAGTCCACACAGAACCGGTGGTTCCATCTTTCTTAGGCACCAGGACTACAGGTGAAGCCCAAGGACTGTCGGAGGGCTCGATGACCCCAAGCTGGGTCATCTCCGGTATCTCCTTCCGCATTCCGTCTCGGACTGCTTCAGGGATACGGTAAGGGGGCTGTCGGAGGGGAGTCTGTCCGAGGGTCTCTACAGCCAGGGTCATATAGCCCAGATCTTGGGAGAAAGTCGCCTGTTTCTCCCACAGAAGTCTCTGAGCCTGTTCCTTTTCTGCGGGGCTTAACCTGTCCCCTAGATGTACAAGGCTCGTCAAGTCAGTCTGGGGGTCCCTTTCCAGTAAGTCAGGCAGAGGTGTAACCCCTCTGAGTTGTCTGCAGCCAGGGCAAACACTGCAGCGACATCCTCCTGTCTCTCCTGATACTCCTTCAGCATGTTCACATTAAAGGATCTCTGGAGCCTTTCATCTGCACAGCTGGCAATGACATAGGTAGTGTCACATCTGACATAGGTAGTGTCACATACTACCTTGTATGGGCCCTGCCAAGATGTTTGCATCTTATCTGTCTTCACAGGTTTAAGCACTAATACCTCCTGCCCAATCTGGATGACTCGATCGTACCACCTCTCCTGTCTCCCCTGGGCCACCTGGAGATTCTCTCTTAACATCAGAGACAGTTGCTCCATGCGGTCTTGGAATTCCAGAACGTAGGGTACTATGGGGGTACTCCTGCTCTGTCTCTCCCTCCCAGTGTCCCCTAATGAGATCTAGGGGTCCATGGACCCTTTTCCCATAGAGTAACTCGAAGGGGGAGAACCCAGTAGATTCCTGGGGCACCTCTCTGTAAGCAAATAACAGATGAGGCAGGAAATGCTCCCAGTCTCTGCAACCGTCAGTAAAGGTCCTCAGCATCTGCTTGAGGGTCCCATTAAAGCGCTCGCAGAGACCATTAGTCTGTGGGTGATAAGGTGAACTAAGCAGCGGTTTAATGCAGCACACCTTCCACAACTGCTGGGGGAGCACAGTGGTAAACTGGGTTCCCTGGTCAGAGAGGATCTCCTTAGGGTACCCGACCCGGGTAACAATCTTAACCAGGGAATCAGCTACTGCCTCTGGGTAACAGGTAGCATAGTCCACCACGGTGAGAATATATTTCTTCCCGGATGGACTAGCCCTGGCCAGTGGACCCACAATGTCAACAACTATGCAGGAAAAGGGCTCCACAATGATAGGCATAAACATAAGTCTAGCTTTAGGGTGGTCCCCCCGCTTGACACGTGTCATACGTCCTACAGTATTGACACACAGCCTGGTTAAAATTGGGCCAAAAGAAGTTCTGCGTAAATCTATGTGCTGTGCAATGGGACCCTAGATGTCCGGCTAATGGCACATCATGTCCAATTCGCAGAATCTCCAGACGGTATTTCTGGGGCACAACCAGCTGTCGTTTCTGCGAAGGGGCTTTATTTTTCTGGGATGGCTTTGGAACCCTATACAGTCTATCCCCCACCCACTCATAGTGCTCCCCATCTACCCCCTCTTCCCCGGAGTCTGCTTTAGCCCTATACTTGCATAAAGTCGGGTCTGCCCGGGTTTCCCTCCCAAATGCCTCTGGGGTATCCCAACCTAAGGGGGCCTGGTCCACAGTACATGTCGGGGGAGATAGTCTTACCTGGGTCTCAGCAGCAGGTGGGTCGGCTCCGGCAGCACAGGTCTGGGCACGGGTGGTCACCGCTTCACCCGGGCCTGTCGGGGCGTATGCGGACACAAGGAGGGCCAAATCATTCCCCAATAAGACAGATGTAAGGTAAGTCTTTCATAGCCCCCACGTTAACGTGTCCGGAGCCCACCTCCCAGTCCAAGTGGACCCGGGCCACAGGTAGCCTAAAAACAGTGCCTCCAGCTACCCGTATGGCCACAGTGTCCCCGGTATGCTGACTCTCGGGGACAAAGTTCTTCTGTAACAGAGTCATGGTAGAGCCAGTGTCTCTCAATCCAGTGACTACTTTGCCATTCACTCGGACCGTCTGCCGATGCTGTTGCCAGTTGTCCCTGCTAGCTGCTTGTACCGGATCAGCCTCATGCAGGATACCCCAGCACTCCTCTTCCTCGACACAATGGGCAGCCGGCACTGCTGGACGTGGGTTCCCCCATTCTGGTCTCCTCCAGGACTGGGACTGCCTGGCCGGATTCAGGGGACACTCCGCTTTGCGATGGCCAATCTGGTTACAGCCATAGCATCTCATAGGCTGTGAGTACTGGCGGGTATTGAACCTCGGTGGTTGTGGGTTTGTTGGAGGGGTGCTGCAAGTCGGTATACCGGGGCTGGTGGTACAGCCGCTAGTCTGTACTCTGTGCGAGGGGCAGCTTTGGTCACTTGGTTGTTCAGCTTGCGGGCGTCAGAATATTTGTCGGCTAAGCGAGCTGCTTCAGGTAGCGTAAGTGGCTTTCTGTCGCGGACCCATTCCTTGACCCCTGCAGTCAGCCTCTCATAGAAATGTTCCAACAGGAACAGTTGCAGCACCTCCTCTCCGGATACCGCCTGGCATCCAGGGACCCAGGAGTCTCCACTCAGTTTATTAGTGTCCCAGAACCTCCGCCGGTATGCCTCTGGGGTAACAGCATACCTGACTACGAGGGCTTCTGTTACAAGAGCTTTGCAGACTGTTACAATATTGTTTCCACAAGGAACCCTGTTTCAGTATTTTAACTTTGTAGCCTAATCCCCGAACAGTTATCCCTACTCATTCGTATATACGAACGACGGACCACCCGGCCTCTGGCCGCCACTTAACCCTTGTCACCTTTCAAACACCCGAAAAACCGACCACCCTACGAGCGGAGCATGCCTCTAATAAACCACCAAGGAAGCTGCGGTCTGCGGTTAACCACAGCCTAATTGACGGTCCAAGGGCATCCACGTTCGTGTACAATTTCCCGAACTAAAAACTACCAAAAGACTCACGAACAAGGACCACCTACATCCTGGCGTGTGGCCTCAATTAGAACGTTAGTTTTCTGGTTAACCGCATGTTAAGTACCCCCCTTCCAGGCGGTCTCTGTTCGTTTCCCGAACGGCTGGGAGAACCATCATAAGAGCAGGGGTTCGTGGAAATACTTGGCCGCCACTCGCTCCATGAGTTTAACCGACCTTAAACCATGGCCGCCATCCCGGGTTCGGGACAAAAGTAACAAACAAAACTTTGTATGGCAGAAACCGTCTATTCTATTTGGGAGATCTGAGTGCAATTCGTATACCTGGTGCGCTCAGATCTGAGCTATCAAACGAATAGTTGAATGGGATATATTTCTATTAAAATGTAAAAGTTATGTATTTTTATGTTGTTTTCAAAATAAAACGTGGTATTTTGGGCGCTTGGAGATAATTAGATTGTATAACCGTTGGACTCATTATCTCCAAGCTGGGCGGTCACTATGTTAAATGATACATTGTAATGCCATTGGTCAAATCATTGTATTGTCACTGTATCCCATCAGGTCCAGAGGGGGCTGTCCCTGGACCTGGGGACTTGCATGCCATTAAAGCCAGTTCATTCTTGACCCTCAAATCGCAGCTTTGACTCGTTTTGTGGGGAAAAGGGTATCCTAGCTGTATCATAGCTAGTGGGATTACTTCACATTTACAGGATTTTCATGGTATGTTCACTAGAGCAACTCTTCTCTCTCTCTATACCTGGGAACCAGACTATCCAACCGGTCCAGCTTCCAGCTAGTCTGGAGGTAACCGTAACAGCTTCTTTCACCGACAGATAGCTTGTAATTTCCTTGTCTGGTATGGCTCGGAAGGCTTCGCTTGCCTGGCCGGATAATTTCCCAGAGAGGATGGTAACCCATTTGTCCGTGGGTACCTGGTGCAGGGCACACTGTCTCTCAAAATCAGCCAGGTAACCATCAATCTCCCCCTCTGCTTCCACAAAGTTTTTAAAAGCAGTGTACCTTTTTCTTTCCATTGTGGTTAGGTACTTCCGCTGCTGCAGCACCTCTTTGTTGCAGTAGCCGGTTTGCTTCTACAGCTGCGATGACCCTTTCGATAATGTCCGCTGAAGGGTTCCCTTGGAAGGAGAGAATCAGCGGAGGAGAGTTTCTTCATTTGTTAGGCGAGGTAACATCATAAAACTCTTCCGAAGTCGGAGCTGGAATGTAAGTTAAGGTACGACCAACAGTAGGTTTGTTTTTACATAGAGAGGTTAGTAGACATGAAAAAAATCTAAAGGTTAGAAAAATGACCATAATGACAAATACAGCTAATAGCAAAAAGTTAAATTTTTTCTCAATTAGTAAAGTCAACCATGTTCCTAGCCCAAATGTCCAATCCCAATCCCCAAAGAAGCCAGTATTCTGTTTGATATTATCTTCTTGTCTCAAGTCAGAGTAGCATATCCGAACACAGCATACAATGGTAAAAGATAAGAACAGCTTCATGTCGGTGGATCAGTCGGACTTGTTTAGAGTGACTGGCGTGTATCCACGTGGCTTTTCCTTCTAGTTTCACTGAGGTAGCCATAGTCAAGAGCACTTGGAATGGACCGTCAAAGCGTGGTTCAAGTCCTTTCCTCACATGCCTCTTTATCACCACCCAATCACCAGGCTGCAGTTTGTGAGTTGCAGAATTAGAGTCTGGATCTGGAATAGAATCAAAGAATTGTTTATGCACCCTGCCTAATCTTTGGTGTAGGGCCTGAATATAGGCAGTCATACTGCTGCATCTGGAGGGTTTGGGGAAAATAGAGGCCTGTCTTTGGGGCACATCCAAACAGGATCTCAAAAGTGGATAGGCCATGTCTGGAATTGGGGGTGAATCTCATAGAAAAGAGTGCTAGGGGAAGGCATTCCCTGTGTCTTGCATGGCTTTTGCAATCTTGTTCTTTAAGGTGCCATTTGCCCTTTCTACTTTCCCACTACTCTGGGGGTGATATGGGGTGTGGAAGGCCTGACTGATCCCTAAGGCTTTCATAATTTCTTGCATTATTTCCCCAGTGAAATGGCTACCTCTGTCACTTTCAATCACTTCAGGTACTACATCTACATACCAGTTCCTTCAGAAGCGTACTTGCTGTGATCTTCATTGTGGATTTCGACACTGGGTAGGCCTCAGGCCAACCTGAAAAGAGATCAATGCACACCAACACATATTCATACACTCCTACCTTAGGCAGTTGAATATAGTCTATCTGCAGTCTTTAAAACGGGTAAAGTGGCCTTGGTGTGTGCTTACTTTACTGTTTTGAAAGCCTTTCCTGGATTGTTTCTAGCACAAATCATGCAAGCTTGGGTGTGTTTAGCTGCTACAACAGTAAATCCGGGTGATACCCAATGGGTGTTTACTATGCTGTTCATGTGCATCTTGGATAGATGTGTAGGTCCATGGGCAATCTGGACCATCATGGGGTACAACACTCGTGGCAAACACAGTCTTTTACCTTTCCTCCACATTCTGTCATCATCAGGTTCTGCATCTTGTTTCCTTCAGAGTTCATGTTCGTCCTTGCTTGCCTGTATTTGTAAGCTCAACAGTATATTGTAGTCAACGGCGTCATCTGTAAGAACAACTTGTAGGAAGGTATTACCTGTAGAGGGATGAACTTGAATTGCTGCTTGCTTGGCAGCTTTGTCTGCTTTGTGGTTTCCTCTTGAGATTTCATCTGTGATCTTCATGTTAGCTACCACCTTGATGATGCTTACTTGAGTGGGTAGCAGGATAGCGTCCATAAGTGTACTCACGGCTTCAGAATTCTTGATTGGAGTTCCTGCTGAGGTAAGAAAATCACGAGCATAGCGAGAGTCTGTATAAATATTGGCAGTCTTACCAGAAGCCATTTTACACGCTTCAGCAAGTGCCTTCAGCTCTGCCTCCTGTGCAGAGCAGTGAGGATCGAGTGGTTCAGCTTTTATTACCTCATGTGCAGAGACTACAGCATATCCAGTGTGGAAATTGCCCTTCTCATCAGCATATCTGGAACCATCTACAAAAAACTCAAAATCTGCATTAGATAATGGAGAATCAATTACATGCAAAAAAAATGCTGTTTCTTGTGCCATTAGTGCTACACAATCATGGGGTACCTGGCATCAGCTAACTCATCTGGTGAAAGTGAATTTACAAAAAGATCAGAAGTACAAGTACCATTCCCACTACCCCCACTCCCCTCTTTTAAATCCAGGGGAAGTAATGTAGATGGATTTAACACCATACATCTTTTAAGAGTAACATTAGGTGGCATAAGCAAGGCACATTGAATTCTGAGATGCCTTGCAGTATGTATGTGTTTTGGTTGAACTTGTGTCAGTATGCTGTTGATATCATGCGATGTGTATATGGTCACCGGATTATCTAAAACAATATCAGTGGCCTTGTCCAGGAGGGCAGTAACAGCCGCCACTGCCCTAACATATGAGTAGTATGCTATTGGTGGAGTAGTATGCTATTGGTCTTTGTTTACCACCATGGTCCTGTGTAAGGACAGATGTAGCAGAACCTGATTGCTCAGTACAGAACAGGTTAAAATTCTTTCTGTAATCTAGGAGACCCAGTGCCGGAGCTGACGTTACCAGTATCTTAAGGGTATAGAAGGCATTTTCTGCCGCATGGGTTAATTTAAATGGTTTGTTTTCGTTGGCAATACAATCATACAGTGGTTGCATGTAGATTGCTACAGAACGCAGCCAAGGACAGCAGTAAGATACCAAACCAAGAAATGTGCGCAGCTGGGCTAGGCTGCGGGGGGGTTTAATATTTTGAACTGCAGTCTTTCTACTTTCCGTGAGATGTTTTATGCCCTGGGAAATGCAATGTCCTAGGAAAATAACTGAGTTCAGTTACAGCATTAATTGCCCTTAAATCATGTTCCATACGGTAGACCACAGGTTTCCCTTTCTCTTGCTTTTTATTAATTGGGTACAATGGTGTGTTGCAAGGGGAGGTGGTCTGGACAACTACCCCGCCTGCAGAAACTCTTGCACAGATTGGGAAATAGCCATAGGCGTGCGCAGCCTATTGCATTAGGATGTGCACCCTAAAGCACAAGTACACGCCGCGTATATATATGTATGTATGTGTGTATATATATATATATATATATATATATACACACACATACACTGCTGTGTGTGTGTATGCTGTGTGAGGGTGCTGGTAGTGTGCTATGTGGGTGAGGGTGTTTGTGTGTGTGCGCTTGTGAGGGTGCTGGTAGTGTGCTCTGTGGGTGAGGGTGTTTGTGTGTGTGTGCGCTTGTGAGGGTGCTGTTAATGTACTGTGTGTGAGGGTGCTGTTTGTGTGTGAGGGTGCTGTTTTTGTGCTGTGTGTGTGTGAGGGTGCTGTTTGTGTGCTGTGTGTGTTTGTGAGGGTGCTGTATGTGTGGGTGCTGTGTGTGTGTGGGTGCTGTGTGTGGGTGCTGTGTGTGTGTGGGTGATGTGTGTTCTGTTTGTGTGCTGTATGTGTGAGGATGCTGTGTGTGTGTGGGTGATGTTTGTTTGCTGTATGTGTGTGGGTATAGAAGGCATTTTGTGTGTGCTGTATGTGTGTGGGTGCTGTATGTGTGTGTGTGCTGTTTGTGTGCTGTATGTGTGTGTGTGCTGTATGTGTGTGTGTGTGCTGTATGTTTGGTGGTCCAGTGGAGGTGGGGGCAGATTACTTAATATCCCCCCTCCCTTGTTACCTTATGTCAGGGAGGGGGGATCCTTTCTGCCTTCCCTGATGGTCCTAGTAGTGAGAGTGAACTCTAGCCTGCAGGGCTAGAGTTCACTATCACGAGATCTGAGCGTTGTCACGGTAACCGTGGCAACACTCAGATCTCGCAAGAGGAACCCGGCGGAGCTGCTGGCAAGAGCTCCCCAGGTCCTCTCCTGCCTCCCACCCTGCCTGTGGGTCGGTGGGGAGGGAGGCTGAGAGCAGAGCCGGCGCTTGGATAGATCTCCCCTGCCGGTCTCACTCCGTAGGCGTGCCGTGGGGATTAGGGGGTGCCCAGGCACACCCGGCACACCCTGTGCGCACGCCTATGGAAATAGCATCTTCCTGTGCTGGGCTTAGGGGGTATTGTTTTTGATAGGGAGGTTTGGCTCCGGGCAGGAGATTCACTTTGACTGGGGGCACAGAGAGTCTGCCTGTATCTGTCTTCCCTGAAGCCCATAAGGAATCAGGGACTGAGGGCAAGTCAATGGTAGGTTCTGGCATATGGCTGGGCATAGTGAGAGTTGCCAGAACATTTGAAAGAGATATCATTTGTTTCTCCTCCAAAGGCACAGACAATGTTACTTTTCCAGTGGGGCTATACTGGATATTTGCTATACTGGATAAGAGCAGACAGTATATCACTGCCTAGTAGATTAGCAGGGGCATGAGGGCTGACAAGTAGCCTTGTTACAAGGGCAGTAGAGTCGTGTAGCTTCAATTTCAGCGTGTGGGTAAGGGGAATGTCATTTTCAATACCATCCACCCCTTCACATGATAATACATCATTAGATTTCTCATACAGGAACACATAACATCCTGTAACATTGATTTAGCAGCGCCAGTGTCCAACAGGAAAGGGACTATTCGGTCACCGGGCAGTGTAACATTGATAATGGCGAGGGTCCTGCAGAGTCAGAGATATTTATAATATGTAGGAACACTGGTTTGCCAATTTCCAATTGGGGGAGAGGTGATGGAGGTGGTTGGTTGTCGTGGGAGTTATCATTAGAATCCTGGGGTTTTCTATTTTTAGGAGGACACTTGCAGTTACGTTTAATGTGTCCTTTCCTGCCACAATTCCAGCAGTTTGTAATTTGCCATAAATTCACTCCATATATTACAGTTACATAGTTACATAGCTGAAAAGAGACTTGCGTCCATCAAGTTCAGCCATCCTCACATTTGTTTTTTGCTGTTGATCCAAAAGAAGACAAAAAACCCAATTTGAAGCAAAATTTTGCAACAAGCTAGGAAAAAAATTCCTTCTTGACCCCAGAATGGCAGTCAGATTTATCCTTGGATCAAGCAATTATTACCCTACATTGAAAGATTATATCCGTGGATATTCTGTTTTTGCAAGTATGCATCTAGTGGCTGTTTGAACATCTGTATGGACTCTGATAAAACCACTTCTTCAGGCAGAGAATTCCACATCCTTATTGTTCTTACAGTAAAAAAAAACTTTCTTTTGCCTTAGACAAAATCTTCTTTCTTCCAGTCTAAACGCATGGCCTCGTGTCCTATGTAAAGTCCGGTTTGTGAATAGATTTCCACACAATGGTTTGTATTGGCCCGAATATATTTGTATAATGTTATCATATCCCCTCTCAGGCGACATTTTTCTAAACTAAATAGGTTTAAATGTGTTAACCTTTCTTCATAGCTGATATGTTCCATTCCTTTTATTAATTTTGTAGCCCGCCTCTGCACTTTTTCTAGTGCCATAATATCCTTCTTTAGAACAGGTGCCCAAAATTGCACAGCATATTCAATATGTGGTCTTACCAGTGATTTATAAAGAGGCAAAATGATATTCTCGTCAGCCACTGCTGATTGACATTGCACATTGTTGCATAGTTTGTTGTCTATAACAATTCCAAAGTCCTTTTTGTGTGTTGTTATCCCTAATTCGCTTCCATTAAGGTTATACGTTGCTTGTGTATTCTTTACGCCGAAGTGCATAACTTTGCATTTTTCAACATTAAATTTCATCTTCCATTTGAGTGCCCAGTCCCCCAGTCTATCTAAATCCCTCTGCAGCAAAGTAATATCTTGCTCACATTGTATTATTTTACAGAGTTTTGTGTCATCTGCAAACAATGAAACATGATTTTCAATGCTGTCTTCAAGATCATTTAAAAACATGTTTAATAGAAGGGGTCCCAGAACAGACCCCTGAGGGACACCCCTTGCCACCTCTGTCCAGCTTGAAAATTTACCATTAATGACAACTCTTTGTACTCTGTTTTTAAGCCAATGTTCTACCCAAGAACAAGCATTTTCATTTAGACCGATTTCCTTGAGTTTGAACTCTAATCTATTGTGTGGAACTGTATCAAATGCCTTGGCAAAATCCAAATTGATCACATCCACTGCAACACCCTGATCTATACTTCTACTTACTACTTCATAGAATGCAATCAAGTTAGTTTGACATGACCTGTGCTTCATAAAACCGTGCTGATTTTTGCTGATTTGCCATGTTCTTCTCAAGGAATTCTTGAATATTATCCTTTAATAACCTTTCAAATATTTTCCCAGCCACAGAAGTTAAGCTCACAGGTCTATAATTTCCAGGCAAGGATTTTGAACCCTTTTTGAATAAAGAAACCACATCTGCATTCCTCCAATCCTCCGGAACACTTTCTGAAAGAAAAGAATCTTGAAAGATTAAAAACAGAGGTTCACTTATTTCTACACTTAGTTCACTTATTTCTACACTATGTGGGTCTAGAGTGCCCTCTGATGGCATGCCAGCTTTCTTAAGTAACCTCTTAACATTCTTAATTGCTCCTTGTCCTTTGTGATGCTTGACAATGGTCAAAGCCATAAATCCCCCTTGGGTGCTTTAAGAGCTACCCATCTTAAAACTTGTAAGGGTTAATTACTTCCTTACACAAGACAAACTGTACAAAAACAGTGTATTTAAAACACTTAGGACCGCTGCAGTGGAATTTTCACAGTTTTGTCTTTGTTATTCTAAACACAGATCAGGAGACCTGCCCTTGGAGGATTCTAACTCAAATTATAAAACAAATGAAAAGGTAAACGATAAAAATAACTTACAACCCACTCAAGATTCCTTTCACAAGACATAACACAACCTCCACCTGAATATAACCATAATACCACAGAAAACAAGTTCTTTAGATCAGACGTTTTTAAGTCGTTCTTTACCCAGACAGACTAGTAGGACGTGGATCTGAGAGTGAAATTGATAAAGGTCGAACAAAAGTTTTTCCTTACCTTGCTGTACAGCTGATTTCACTGTCAGAGGGACGTCCACCTGTACGCTAGTGTCCGAGTCTCTCGACCGTCAGATCTTGGGGTATAGACATATATGGTCTTAAGTGTTGTGTTAAGCATCAAGCATTTCCTGAGTCCAGGTTAGCCAATTTTAATATAGGATATCATTATATGACACCTATAAGCTTGAGCCTTGGAATCAAGATAAATTCTATCACACTATAAACACATCTCCTATTGCTATAATTATGTCTTTGGTTGCTATAAACATATATCTGGTTGCTATAAACACACTTCTGTTGCTAGAAACATACCTTCGGTTGCTATATTAAGCCAGTTGCTATGACAATTTTAACGGTTGCTATAAACATTAACCCAGCTGCTATAACTATTTTGCTGGTTGTTATAAATATTTATTTATTTACTAAAAGCATATCACTGGTTGCTATAAACAAATCTCCTATTACTATTGTCATGTCTTTGGTTGCACTAAACATATATCAGGTTGCTATAAACACACTTCTGTTGCTAGGAACATAACTTTGGTTGCTATAAACATTAAGCCAGTTGCTATAACTATTTAGCTTTTTGTTATAAATATTTCTTTATTTACTAAAAGCATATCACCGGTTTCTATAAACACATCTCCTATTGCTATCATCATGTCTTTGGTTGCTATAAACACACTTCTATTGCTAGGAACATAACTTTGATTGCTATAAACATATATTTGGTTGCTATGAACACACTTCTGTTGCTAGGAACATACCTTTGGTTGCTATAACTGGTTTAATGTTTATAGCAACCAGATGTATGTTCCTAGCAACAGGTTTGTTTATAGCAACCAAAGTTATGTTCCTAGCAAAAGAAGTGTGTTTATAGCAACCAGATATATGTTTATAGCAACCAAACACATGATAATAGCAATAGGAGATGTGTTTATAGCAACCGGTGATATGCTTTTAGTAAATAAAGAAATATTTATAACAACCAGCAAAATAGTTATAGCAACTTGCTTAATGTTTATAGCAACCATAGGTATTTTCCTAGCAACAAGATTTTTTTATAGCAACCAAAGTTATGTTCCTAGCAAATAAAGAAATATTTATAACAACCAGCAAAATAGTTATGGCAACCGTTAAAATTGTCATAGCAACTGGCTTAATGTTTATAGCAACCAGTGGTATGTTCCTAGCAACAGGTTTGTTTATAGCAACCAAAGTTATTTTCCTAGAAACAGAAGTGTGTTTATAGCAACCAGATATAGGTATATAGCAACCAGATATTTGTTTATAGCAACCAAAGACATGATAATAGTAATAGGAGATGTGTTTATAGCAACCGGTGATATGCTTTTAGTAAATAAAGAAGGGTTTGTAACAACCAGTAAAATAGTTATAGCAACTGGGTTAATGTTTTTAGCAACCGTTAAAATTGTCATTGCAACTGGCTTAATGTTCCTAGCAACAGAAGTGTATTTATAGCAACCAGATGTAGGTATATAACAACCAGATTTATGTTTATAAAGAAATGTTTGTAACAACCAGTAAAATAGTTTTAGCAACTGACTTAATGTTTATAGCAATCAAAGTTATGTTCCTAGCAACAGAAGTGTGTTCATAGCAACCAAATATATGTTTATAGCAACCAAAGTTATGTTCCTAGCAACAGAAGTGTGTTTATAGCAACCAGATATAGGTATATGGCAACCAGATATATGTTTATAGCAACCAAAGACATGATAATAGTAATAGGAGATATGTTTATAGCAACTGGTGAAATGCTTTTAGTAAATAAAGAAATGTTTGTACCAACCAGTAAAATAGTTATAGCAACTGACTTAATGTTTATAGGAACGAAAGTTATGTAACTAGCAACAGAAGTGTATTTATTGCAACCAAAGGTATGTTCCTAGCAATAGAAGTGTGTTTATAGCAACCAAAGACATGATAATAGCAATAGGAGATGTGTTTATAGAAACCGGTGATATGCTTTAAGTATATAAAGTAATATTTATAACAAAAAGCAAAATAGTTATAGCAACTGGGTTAATGTTTATAACAACCGTTAAAATTGTCATAGCAACTGGCTTAATATTTATAGCAACCACAGGTATGTTCCTTGCAACAGGTTTGTTTATAGCAACTAAAGTTATGTTCCTAGCAACATAAGTGTGTTTATAGCAACCAGATATATGTTTATAGCAACCAAAGTCATGAGAATAGCAATAGGAGATGTATTTAGAGCAACCGGTGATATGCTTTTAGTAAATAAAGAAATATTTATAACAACCAGCAAAATAGTTATAGCAACTGGGTTAATGTTTATAGCAACCAAAGTTATGTTCCTAGCAACAGAAGTGTGTTTATAGCAACCAGATATAGGTATATAGCAACCAGATATATGTTTATAGCAACCAAAGACATGATGATAGTAATAGGAGATGTGTTTATAGCAACCGGTGATGTGCTTTTGTTAAATAAACGTATATTTATAACAACCAGTAAAATAGTTATAGCAACTGACTTAATGTTTATAGGAACCAAAGTTATGTTCCCAGCAACAGAAGTGTGTTTATAGCAACCAAAGGTATGTTCCAAGCAACAGAAGTGTTTTTATAGCAACCAGATATATGTTTATAGCAACCAAAGACATGATTTAGTAATAGGAGATGTGTTTATAGCAAGGGGTGATGTGCTTTTAGTAAATTAAGAAATGTTTATAACAACCAGTTTGGTTGTGGCAAGGTCAGGTAAAGATATTGTGGCAGTAGCCATCTTGGTGGAGGCAACAGGCCTAGATCCCTGTGGCAATGTAGACTATTGTATTAAATTAAGTTCTTCTTCCCTCTCAATACATGCTTCCTCGGCACTCTCTGTAGCTCGTGCCAAATCCGTAGTGGTATGTGAGGTGGAGGAAGAGGACCCTGATGGCGACCGGGACCTCAAACCCCCTGTCTGTGGCATGGCCGCTTTTATAAGTAAGCGACCGGCTGCTCTGATGCTTTGGCGCGAGCGGCTGTATGCCGCTCGTGGGTGATTGTTCCCGGTGCTGCGCTCGCATACGAGTGGGTCTGAGAAACTTGGTGGGTTTTCCCGCTCCCATCAACGATGAATTTGGTGGCGAAATAGGCCGCGGGCTGGACTTAGGAATATTTTTTGTCCTTGGTCATCTATTAAATTCGAAATTTTAGATTGGACATTCACCTGCCGGAGTTTGGACGCCAAGAGAGTTGAGGCCTTGTTACCTTTCAAATAAAACATTTTCTTGAGGCGTCTCACCATGAGAGTGGTTCGACCTAAATTTATTTTATGTATTTTTGATTTAATCTCCCCTGATTTGGGTTATACAGTTCTTTTTCCAAATTTCTTAAATTGCTGTTATTTTTCCTCTTCAAGTGAGACGCCCTAGAAATGAAATGGCCCCTCAGCACAGCCTTGTGCGCGTTCCATGGATGGAGTAAAAATAAAAAATAAAATGGGGAGTGATAAACCTGGATAAATTCCCCTATACGAGGAGATAAAAAAAAAACCTTATTTAAAAAAAGGGTCATGAATAAAATATATATTTCTCCTTCTCAGGGTATTAGGCCCAGGTTGGGGGGAGGAAAAACTACCTGGGACAAAGGGACCAATGTATGCTTTGATAAAAACTAAAACATCACAATTAACCCCTTAAGGACCAAACTTCTGGAATAAAAGGGAATCATGACATGTCACACATGTCATGTGACCTTAAGGGGTTAAATAAAGAAAAATTTGTCAAAAATGAAATACAAGAAATTCTTCCAGTCCTGGGATCTTTGCTGAATTAGATAGTCATTAGGACAGGGACAGGGGCTTGTGGGACTTAGAAAATATTTGGCACATTTTCAAGGGAGAACTTGCCCTGTAGGAATTGGGCACACAAAATCCCCACAAAAGTTGCTTCTCCTGACAGCCCCCACCTGGCTGACCAACATATCCAAAATCAGCCAGATCCCTACAGGGGTTCAGGAATTTCATGGAAGTCATAATTTGACCGGTAGTCGCCAGGCTCCCGTAGACGAAAATAGTTTCATAGAATCGTGGCTAAGTGCCGCTGGAGACCACCGGCAAAACGCAATATTTTCATGCCGAAAATAGTTCCAGGGATTTCGCGGCCATGTCACCCTGAAGTCTTTTCTCGGTTTTGGGCCATGCAAACGGCTCCCAGGGGGCTAGCTTTCGGTTCTACTGCTGTAGGGAGGCAGGGAAGCAGGCAGGAAGGTGGCTAAGTGTGTTATTTCTCACACATCCTACTTTAGGCAGAGTCCCCTGCCTGCTAAGGGGAAAAACCTCCTGTCAGTCTGGAACTCTGGCTGGGCATGGAAGAACTGGCCAGTGTCTCCTGAATGCTAAGGGGAAAAACCACCTGTCATTCTGGAACTCTGGCTGGACTTGGTAGAACCAGTCAGAGTCCCCTGCCAGCTAAGGGGGGAAATCACCTGTTGGTCTGGAACTCTGGCTGGGCATGGAAGAACCAGTCAGAGTCCCCTGACTGCTAAGGGGTAAAACCTCCTGTGAGTCTGGAACTCTGGCTGGGCATGGAAGAACTAGTCAGAGTCCCCTGCCAGCTAAGGGGAAAAACCACCTGTTATTCTGGAACTCTGGCTGGGCATGGTAGAACCAGCCAGAGTCCACTGCCTGCTAAGGGGGGAACCACCTGTCATTCTGGAACTCTGGCTGGGCATGGAAGGACCGGCAAGAGTCCCCTGAATGCTAAGGGGGAAAACCACCTGTCATTCTGGAACGCTGGCTGGGCATGGAAGTACCAGTCAGAGTACCCTGACCGCTAAGGGGGAAATCACCTGTTGGTCTGAAACTCTGGCTGGGCATGGAAGAACCAGTCAGAGTCCCCTGCCAGCTAAGGGGGGAAATCAACTGTTGGTCTGGAACTCTGGCTGGGCATGGAAGAACCAGTCAGAGTCCCCTGACCGCTAAGGGGTAAAACCTCCTGTGAGTCTGGAACTCTGGCTGGGCATGGAAGAACCAGTCAGAGTCCCCCGCCAGCTAAGGGGGAAAACCACCTGTCATTCTGGAACTCTGGCTGGGCATGGAAGAACCGGCCAGTGTCCCCTGAATGCTAAGGGGAAAAACCACCTTTCATTCTGGAACTCTGGTGGGCTTGGTAGAACCAGTCAGAGTCCCCTGCCAGCTAAGGGGGGAAATCACCTGTTGGTCTGAAACTCTGGCTGGGCATGGAAGAACCAGTCAGAGTCCCCTGACCGCATAGGGGAAAAACCACCTGTCATTCTGGAACTCTGGTTGGGCATGGTAGAACCAGTCAGAGTCCCCCGGCCAGCTAAGGGGGAAAACCACCTGTCATTCTGGAACTCTGGCTGGGCATGGAAGAACTGGCCAGTGTCCCCTGAATGCTAAGGGGAAAAACCGCCTGTCATTCTGGAACTCTGGCTGGGCATGGGAGAACCGGGAAGAGTCCCCTGCCTGCTAAGGGGGGAACCACCTGTCATTCTGGAACTCTGGCTGGGCATGGAAGGACCGGCAAGAGTCCCCTGAATGCTAAGGGAGAAAACCACCTGTCATTCTGGAACTCTGGCTGGGTATGGAAGTACCACTCAGAGTACCCTGACTGCTAAGGGGGAAATCACCTGTTGGTCTGAAACTCTGGCTGGGCATGGAAGAACCAGTCAGAGTCCCCTGCCAGCTAAGGGGGGAAATCAACTGTTGGTCTGGAACTCTGGCTGGGCATGGAAGAACCAGTCAGAGTCCCCTGACCGCTAAGGGGTAAAACCTCCTGTGAGTCTGGAACTCTGGCTAGGCATGGAAGAACCAGTCAGAGTCCCCTGACCGCTAAGGGGAAAAAACACCTGTCATTCTGGAACTCTGGCTGGGCATGGAAGAACCGGCAAGAGTCCCCTGACCGCTAAGGGGAAAAACCTCCTGTCAGTCTGGAACTCTGACTGGGCATGGAAGAACCATTTAGAGTCCCCTGCCTGCTAAGGGTAAATACCACCTGTCGGTCTGGAACTCTGGCTGGGCAAGGAAGAACCAGAGTCCCCTGACCGCTAAGGGGAAAAACCTCCTCTTAGTCTGGAACTCTGGTGGACATGGAAGAACCAGTCAGAGTCCCCTGAATGCTAAGGGGAAAAACCACCTGTCATTCTGGAACTCTGGCTGGGCATGGTAGAACCAGTCAGAGTCCCCTGCCAGCTAAGGGGGAAAACCACCTGTCATTCTGGAACTCTGGCTGGGCATAGAAGTACCAGTCAGAGACCCTGCCTGCTAAGGGGGAAAACCTCCTGTCATTCTGGAACTCTGGCTGGGCATGGAAGAATCAGTCAGAGTCCCCTGACTGCTAAGGGGAAAAAACCTCCTCTCAGTCTGGAAGTCTGGTGGGCATGGGAGAACCAGTCAGAGTCACCTGCCTGCTAAGGGGGAAAACCACCTGTCATACTGGGACTCTGGCTGGGCATAGAAGAACCGGCAAGAGTCCCCTGAATGCTAAGGGGAAAAAAACACCTGTCATTCTGGAACTCTGGCAGGGCATGGTAGAACCAGTCAGTGTCCCCTGACAGCTAAAGGGGAAAACCACCTGTCATTCTGGAACTCTGGCTGGGCATGGAAGAACCGGCCAGAGTCCCCTGAATGCTAAGGGGAAAAACCACCTGTCATTCTGGAACTCTGGCTGGGCATGGAAGAACCAGCCAGAGTCCCCTGCCTGCTGTTCAATATTTTCGCTCCTCGATAATATCCTCAAGGGTG
This sequence comes from Pelobates cultripes, assembly GCA_933207985.1. Classification (NCBI taxonomy): domain Eukaryota; kingdom Metazoa; phylum Chordata; class Amphibia; order Anura; family Pelobatidae; genus Pelobates; species Pelobates cultripes. The sequence continues at coordinate 148,245,023 of OW240919.1, forward strand.
CCCCCAGCTTTTGTCATCCAGTTTCTGCATGTGCGGCGTTTTGGGGGACCAACGTGAAAAAGTGTCCGACCTCGTGGAAGTGGTGCCTGGACATGGCAGGGCAGATCCAACCTAATTTTTTGTCTCAGGCGTGGAGCTTGTGGGACTTAGAAAATGTTTCGCCCTGAAAAATGTTTCGCCCTCACTCACAGAAAGCATCAGATTGGTGATTATGCTGCTTTCTGTGAGTGAGGGGGCACCGAGTGTAGCCCACAAAAATTGCCAAATAAGAAAAAAGGGTCACTTACAGATATCGAACATGAGGGACATTACGATTTAAGACATTTGCTAAACTTTTACAACATTGTTAAGTTGTCTCAGCGTGTGTTTTGTTCCTGTCTTATGCTCAGCGTTATTCTAGTGGTGTGCATCGTGGGGGCCGAAAGCGTTGTTACGACAGTAAGAGAGAGAGGGGTGTGAAACTAACAGGAAATTAAAGGGTTATACAAAACCATTTTGTGAGCAGAGTAAGTAGGTCTGACCCGCATCCCCCCACAGGACATCTTAATTAAGTATAGTCCAAGGTGTAGGTATTTGTATTTGTATTCCTGAGCGTCCAGCTGTTTAAGTCCTGCACCATAGACAGACTGTTTGCCAGAGCCGGGGTAGCTGCGGCCAATGCCGCTGGGATGTTTCGGTGGATAGTCCATTTTGCAGCCCAGCTTGATGTCTCTTTTCTCCCTCCTGTCGGTCTGTGCCCAGTATCGGTCTTTAGTCGTTGCCGTAGCGGTCTGATGGGCTGTTGGTCGACTAGCGCTCCTCTGAGTGCTCGGTCCGTTGGGGTGCGTTTCTGTGCAGGTGCGGTATGCCACTGATCTCCCCCCTCTAGCGTACATCGGGATTGCTATACCCCTGCCCGGTGTCCAGTGATCGCTGGATGTCGAGTGCCTGCTAGGTTTGGGTCTCCTGCCTACGATCCGTTCCAGCTGGGTAGAGCCTCAGAACCTTGGGAGAGCTGGTGCTCATAGGCCACGAGCCTGGAAACCTATGTGGCCCAGGTTCGCCCCTTGTGGGGTGGTGTGGGGAGCTTTAGTCGGTCGCTTGAGGTGTCAATGTGCTGCTCTCCACCAGTGTGTCCAGCACTTCTGGGGTTTGCCCTTAGTCGCTCTCAGCACGGGAGGGCCCTGGACTTGGAATTCCGGAGCTTGGTTTGTGGAGTTGCCCTGGTAAGTATCCCCAGTCCTCCGTCCGCCTCCGGCTCTGACCCTCACAAGTGTTATTCGGCATGGTGCTTCAGGCTGCAGTAAAGCCTTCAACTTGGCCCAAAAGCAATTGAAAATCATTGTGATAGGGTCTCTTGTGCGATCTGTAGTTTCTACCATGGTGTGCTGCTGCCATCGCTTGCCATCGCTTGTACCACACTCGCGTGTCAGGTTGATCCGCCATCTTGCGGGTTCCTTTTTCCGCTTCGTTTGGGGAGGTCGTCATACCTAGTGCTTGGCCCGGAGTCCGGAGCACTCCGTCTGGCGGGGACCGAGATATCCCCCATCGGTCCACCACTGTGGGAAGGGGGCGGCCGTCCATCCCCCATTCCTCCGCTAGGCCTCATGTTGCTGTTGCAGTTTCCGGTCAAGTTGGGTGTCATGAATGGTACCAGCGGTACCATATCTGCTTCCTCCGTTCGATGAGTCTAGTTGTGGGTAACCACCAGCCTTTAAACTCGAGTTATGTGTAGTTTGTGGGCCCTTTTTGCAGGAGCTCATGTAGTGTGCGACTAGTCTGTTAGACCAGTTCGGCTCCGCCTCCTATTTTTGACCTTTTCCCATTGTGTATATAGTCATAAAATTCACTTTGGATTGTAGCTAAATTAGACCCACATAGACATATATAGGTATTAATAAAAATAATAGTTCCATATTGGGGTTACATACGATTTTATAACATTAATTCGCCCCATCCAGGAAAGCTCCACAGATTTCCATTCATTAAGCATTTGAGTAGTCTGATTGAATAAGCTAGCCTTAGTTATCTTCTGAAAATAGATAAGAAATGGGTAACTCACAAACATAGAGCCAATAACACATTTGGCTCTAATGGTAAGCGCCTCAGGATCTTCTAAGGGAGATCCAACACCCTCTTTTTGTCTCCTCCTGGTCTCCTCCACCTTAAGCCAATTTGGTAGGAATAGAAAGGAAAATCTCCAAGGAAGGTATGAACAAAATTTATTAAAAGTACTCAATATAAAATAATAAATAAAAATCAATTCGAATATAGGTATAAAATCAATCCAAAACGCGTTTCGCCAGTAACTGGCTTCCTCAGTTGGTATAATGATCACTGTATCCTCGTGTTCTTTTATATGTTCCTTGATTATGAAATTGCCGGCATCTGCCGGACCGGAAGTTCATTATGTGGAACGCATGTGGAGCTTGTTGGAACGCACGAACGTACACGCGTGCGTGCATAAGTCATGTGACTCGGCTATTTGCCGGACCGGAAGTTCATTATGTGGAACGCATGTAAAGCTTGTTGGAACGCATGAACGTATACGCGTGCGTGCGTAAGTCATGTGACTCGGCTGTTTGCCTCCCTTGTTATTCGTAACGTATGCGTTCCACTGTCGTCAATTATAGTAGACAGCTGTATCATTTCCTTACTCTTCGTGGAACGCAATATATGCGTTTCACTGCTGGATTGTATATTGTTCAACAAAAAGTCCTTGAATAAGTTGTCCATAAGGTCTCAATGGACCCAAATACAGAAAAAAGAGGGAACATGATAAGCTCATTAATAAATATATTATTTCCAATATGATGTTCATTAAGTATACATGATGATGATAATAATAGACTCCTACAGTCATATGAAAAGGTTGAGACAAAAATGGGTAAAAATCCAGAGGGGTAGAAAGGAGATATTACAATATATTAAAAAATAGTAAAACACTAATTAAGATGAAAATTTAAAAGGGAAAAAGGAGGGCTTCTAAAAGGATAGGGGATATTTATGACAAGAAATGACACAATTCGAAATCCAAATTTAATCCATGGGGGACCATGGTATTTAAATTGAAAATAAAAGTCATTTCTTCTATACCAATTTTCTTTATAAAATCTCCACCCCTCCAATTATTTTTAACCAATTTGAGAGCACAAAACATGAGACCCTGTGGATTTTGATGGTGATAGTGTTTAAAATGCTGAGAGACGCTATGTGTTTCAACTCCTTTCTTAATGTTTCTCACATGTTCAGAAATTCTTAAGTGAAGACATCTAATTGTCCTCCCAATGTACATTTTATTGCATGGACAAATTAATAAATAAATGATATTCTTAGAGAAACATGTCAATTGATCTCTAATTTCAAACTCTTTATTAGTAATTTCATCTATGTTCTTTATATGTCTTTTTTTACTTAATGTTTCTCTACATGCAAGGCACGTTCCGCACCCATAAAAGCCTTTACTTTTAATCAGAAAATTGTCATTTTTATTTTGCTGATATTTTAAATTACTGTTTACTAAGAAATTCTTAATGTTCTTGCATCCCCTATGTACAATTTTAGGTCTCTCTGGTAATATTTCTTTAAGAATTGGGTCATCTTGTAATAAATGCCAATACTTACTGATGGCATACCGCACTTTCTTATTATTAGCGGAAAAATTACAGATAAAAGGAACATTCATTTTTTTATCTTCTATCCTTGTTTTTTTCTTTTTATAAGTTAATAAATCTTTTCGTTCTAATCTTTTTGTTTCTTCTATACTCTTTTGAAGATCTTCCTCTTTATACCCTTTTTCTAAAAATTGTTTCTTAATTATCTGGGTTTGTTCTAAAAAATCATAATCTTTTGTGCAATTTCTTCTCAACCTCATAAACTGGCTCTTAGGTGCATTTGTGAGCCACGGAGCATAATGGCAACTAGTTAAATCAATATATCCATTACAGTCTACTTCTTTAAAATAGTTTTTTGTAAAAAGATTTCCTTCTTCTATAAAAACAGTGATGTCTAAAAAATTGATTTCTTCTTTGCTTTGGGTAGAGGTGAGGCTGATCCCCCAGTCATTACAATTTAAAAAGCTTAAGAAATTGGCTAAACTCAAATCATCTCCCTTCTAAATAAAAAATATATCGTCAATGTAACGGCGATAGGTGACCAAGTTCGCAAAAAATTCGCTATATAAAATAAACATCTCTTCCCAGTATGCCATGAAGAGATTTGCGTAACTGGGTGCGAACTTGGTCCCCATCGCCGTTCCATTGATTTGTAAATAATAACTATCTTTAAACCAAAAAAAATTATTGGTCAAGATTAAAAATATGCCTTCTTTAATAAAATTAATCTGTTCTTGTTTAAAATTTGATCTTTCTAAAAAATATTGCACTGCCTCTATTCCCTTTGTGTGTGGGATTATACTATAAAGGGAACTTACATCACAAGTGACCAACGTATAATTGTCTTCCCATTTAATATTACCTAAAATCTGCAGAATATGTATTGTGTCTTTGAGGTACGTTGGGTTTTTAATTACCACCGGTTGGAGTAAAACATCTATGTATTCTGATACCCTCGATGAGATGCTCTCTACTCCAGAAATTATGGGTCTACCTGGAGGATTAGTCAGATGTTTATGCATCTTGGGTAGGCAATAAAACACTGGGATCTGGGGATGTGAAATTTTCAAATATTTAGCTTCTGTGTCTGTGAGGATATTATTTTCTAATCCTTCATTAATAAAATCCTGAAACCTAGTTACAATTTCCGGACTAGGATTGGATGCTAGTTTCTTGTATGTTTTTACATCTGACAGAAGTCTTTCAGCTTCCCCCACATATTTCTCTTTGGATAAGACTACAACTCCTCCTCCCTTGTCTGCAGGTTTTACGATTAAATTCTCATTCTTTTTTAACTTCTTTAGAGTTTTAGTCTCTGCCTGTGTAAGATTTTTTTGATATTTGTTTGTATGTTTAATTTTTCTGACCTCTTTCATGACCATAGTCTCAAAAGTTTTGATCTCACTTGAGATCATGTTTTTTGGAAAGAATGTCGATTTGTCTTTGAGGTTACTATGGATATATGGAGAGATAGTGTTAGTTTCTACTGAGTCTTTATTATGGAAGAATTTTTTTAAACATAATTGCCTGGTAAAGCGGTTAAGGTCTATGATAAATTCAAACGGTTTGAAGTCTGCGGTCGGGGCAAACTTCAACCCTTTTTTTAAAACCTTAAGTTCGTCTAGACCCAATTCTTTATCTGAAAGATTAAATACACCCTTACTATCTTAATCCGTCCTCTTTTCTCTCTGTTGCGGTTTCTTTCGTCTTCTAATTCTAATTCTCCCTCTTCCCATGATCTTCTCCTTTTGCCCGGTGAATCCCACTCTCGTGATTCCTGGAGTTGTTTGCATCTGTGTTGGGCTGGGCTCTTGCGAAAAGGAGAAGATTTAGGGGAGATATTGCTATGTTCCAATACTTGGAAGCGGTTATAGGTTTTAATGTTGTGGTCTCTATCTATGGATGGTTTACATTTCTCCATACGGAATTCCTGTTTATTCCTTAGGAGATTTCTATTCTGAAAATTTATCGATGGGCTGACAACTATTCTGCTATAGTTCCTGGTATTCTCTTCCTTTCTTCCCTCTTGTCTAGATGTATTAGGCTTGTGTGCAGTAATTCGTACATTATGATCTTCGACTCTACTTTCTTGTTTCTCGTTCTCTCTATTATTATAAAATCTTTGATTAGGTATATAATTGCTCCTCCCTCCTGTTTCCCTATTTGTATAGCTGTTTTGATTATTATATCTTTGATATTGATATCTCTGTGGGCCTCTATACCCTATATTTCTTTGTTGATGTGCTCTTGGTTGGTAATATCCCTGTTGGCTTGGGGATTGTGATCTCATATAATTTCTCTGGCGGCTATGTGTCCTCCCTCTATTAAATTGATTGGATTTCTTCCAATTATCTAATTTTTTATTGTTTCTTACATTCCCTGTTTTGTAATCCTCCAGATCTCTTAGGTATTTGCGTTTCTTAGTTTCTATCACCTCTCTCTCTGTTTTATCTATTTTTCTTTTCATTTCTGATAATATCTCATTGAATGTTTCTGGACTGGTAGTTTCACTTAAACCTTTTCTGAAGTTTTTTATATCCTCATCCAATTTGATTAGGTTCTCTTCTCGTCTTGCTACTATGTACCCTATTAGGCTAAATGAGAATCCATCTAATAATTTATTCCATCCCTCAATAAAAAATTGATCATCGCGATCAAAGGAAGGATCTTTAGAAAATCGTAAACCCCGAGGTGTTATTTTTTCTTTTACATACTTTTTCAGGGTAGCAATTTCCCACTTTGATTTCATTTCTCTTGTAAGCGTTTTTTCAAGCTTATATTTATATACATCTTTATTCACATACGTGTTCTCTATTATATTTCCAGTATTTTCAGAGAAAACTGTATCTATATTTTCTATCATATAGTCTCTTTTGTCTAAAAAGGACATATTGAACTGAATTGTGTGAACTAAGGGATAAAACAGATACTATGTATATGAAAAAGAAGGTGCACCCAATAACAGTAAGGTGAAAGCAAGCTCTTACACTTAAGTGAAGGAATCCCTTAACCTTCACAACACAGAACATGCAAATAAAACAAAATATAAGTGGAGCTTTGGTTTACCTTTACAGACAGTAGTATTGCATAAATAGACAAGGTGCTATTACAATAATCTGCAAACAATAAACAAACAAATCTTAGTGCAGATGGTTTTTATGCAAAGATAAATGAAAATAGATAAGAAATGGGTAACTCACAAACATAGAGCCAATAACACATTTGGCTCTAATGGTAAGCGCCTCAGGATCTTCTAAGGGAGATCCAACACCCTCTTTTTGTCTCCTCCTGGTCTCCTCCACCTTAAGCCAATTTGGTAGGAATAGAAAGGAAAATCTCCAAGGAAGGTATGAACAAAATTTATTAAAAGTACTCAATATAAAATAATAAATAAAAATCAATTCGAATATAGGTATAAAATCAATCCAAAACGCGTTTCGCCAGTAACTGGCTTCCTCAGTTGGTATAATGATCACTGTATCCTCGTGTTCTTTTATATGTTCCTTGATTATGAAATTGCCGGCATCTGCCGGACCGGAAGTTCATTATGTGGAACGCATGTGGAGCTTATTGGAACGCACGAGGGTATCAGAATACATAGATGTTTTACTCCAACCGGTGGTAATTAAAAACCCAACGTACCTCAAAGACACAATACATATTCTGCAGATTTTAGGTAATATTAAATGGGAAGACAATTATACGTTGGTCACTTGTGATGTAAGTTCCCTTTATAGTATAATCCCACACACAAAGGGAATAGAGGCAGTGCGATATTATTTAGAAAGATCAAATTTTAAACAAGAACAGATTCATTTTATTAAAGAAGGCATATTTTTAATCTTGACCAATAATTTTTTTTTGGTTTAAAGATAGTTATTATTTACAAATCAATGGAACGGCGATGGGGACCAAGTTCGCACCCAGTTACGCAAATCTCTTCATGGCATACTGGGAAGAGATGTTTATTTTATATAGCGAATTTTTTGCGAACTTGGTCACCTATCGCCGTTACATTGACGATATATTTTTTATTTAGAAGGGAGATGATTTGAGTTTAGCCAATTTCTTAAGCTTTTTAAATTGTAATGACTGGGGGATCAGCCTCACCTCTACCCAAAGCAAAGAAGAAATCAATTTTTTAGACATCACTGTTTTTATAGAAGAAGGAAATCTTTTTACAAAAAACTATTTTAAAGAAGTAGACTGTAATGGATATATTGATTTAACTAGTTGCCATTATGCTCCGTGGCTCACAAATGCACCTAAGAGCCAGTTTATGAGGTTGAGAAGAAATTGCACAAAAGATTATGATTTTTTAGAACAAACCCAGATAATTAAGAAACAATTTTTAGAAAAAGGGTATAAAGAGGAAGATCTTCAAAAGAGTATAGAAGAAACAAAAAGATTAGAACGAAAAGATTTATTAACTTATAAAAAGAAAAAAACAAGGATAGAAGATAAAAAAATGAATGTTCCTTTTATCTGTAATTTTTCCGCTAATAATAAGAAAGTGCGGTATGCCATCAGTAAGTATTGGCATTTATTACAAGATGACCCAATTCTTAAAGAAATATTACCAGAGAGACCTAAAATTGTACATAGGGGATGCAAGAACATTAAGAATTTCTTAGTAAACAGTAATTTAAAATATCAGCAAAATAAAAATGACAATTTTCTGATTAAAAGTAAAGGCTTTTATGGGTGCGGAACGTGCCTTGCATGTAGAGAAACATTAAGTAAAAAAAGACATATAAAGAACATAGATGAAATTACTAATAAAGAGTTTGAAATTAGAGATCAATTGACATGTTTCTCTAAGAATATCATTTATTTATTAATTTGTCCATGCAATAAAATGTACATTGGGAGGACAATTAGATGTCTTCACTTAAGAATTTCTGAACATGTGAGAAACATTAAGAAAGGAGTTGAAACACATAGCGTCTCTCAGCATTTTAAACACTATCACCATCAAAATCCACAGGGTCTCATGTTTTGTGCTCTCAAATTGGTTAAAAATAATTGGAGGGGTGGAGATTTTATAAAGAAAATTGGTATAGAAGAAATGACTTTTATTTTCAATTTAAATACCATGGTCCCCCATGGATTAAATTTGGATTTCGAATTGTGTCATTTCTTGTCATAAATATCCCCTATCCTTTTAGAAGCCCTCCTTTTTCCCTTTTAAATTTTCATCTCAATTAGTGTTTTACTATTTTTTAATATATTGTAATATCTCCTTTCTACCCCTCTGGATTTTTACCCATTTTTGTCTCAACCTTTTCATATGACTGTAGGAGTCTATTATTATCATCATCATGTATACTTAATGAACATCATATTGGAAATAATATATTTATCATGTTCCCTCTTTTTTCTGTATTTGGGTCCATTGAGACCTTATGGACAACTTATTCAAGGACTTTTTGTTGAACAATATACAATCCAGCAGTGAAACGCATATATTGCGTTCCACGAAGAGTAAGGAAATGATACAGCTGTCTACTATAATTGACGACAGTGGAACGCATACGTTACGAATAACAAGGGAGGCAAACAGCCGAGTCACATGACTTACGCACGCACGCGTATACGTTCATGCATTACAACAAGCTTTACATGCGTTCCACATAATGAACTTCCGGTCCGGCAAATAGCCGAGTCACATGACTTACGCACGCACGCGTGTACGTTCGTGCGTTCCAACAAGCTCCACATGCGTTCCACATAATGAACTTCCGGTCCGGCAGATGCCGGCAATTTCATAATCAAGGAACATATAAAAGAACACGAGGATACAGTGATCATTATACCAACTGAGGAAGCCAGTTACTGGCGAAACGCGTTTTGGATTGATTTTATACCTATATTCGAATTGATTTTTATTTATTATTTTATATTGAGTACTTTTAATAAATTTTGTTCATACCTTCCTTGGAGATTTTCCTTTCTATTCCTACCAAATTGGCTTAAGGTGGAGGAGACCAGGAGGAGACAAAAAGAGGGTGTTGGATCTCCCTTAGAAGATCCTGAGGCGCTTACCATTAGAGCCAAATGTGTTATTGGCTCTATGTTTGTGAGTTACCCATTTCTTATCTATTTTCATTTATCTTTGCATAAAAACCATCTGCACTAAGATTTGTTTGTTTATTGTTTGCAGATTATTGTAATAGCACCTTGTCTATTTATGCAATACTACTGTCTGTAAAGGTAAACCAAAGCTCCACTTATATTTTGTTTTATTTGCATGTTCTGTGTTGTGAAGGTTAAGGGATTCCTTCACTTAAGTGTAAGAGCTTGCTTTCACCTTACTGTTATTGTGTGCACCTTCTTTTTCATATACATATATAGGTATTACCCCAAATACATAGTTCCATATTGGGAGTACATACGATTTTATAACATTAATTCGCCCCATCCAGGAAAGCTCCACAGATTTCCATTCATTAAGCATTTGAGTAGTCTGATTGAATAAGCTAGCCTTAGTTATCTTCTCTACTTGGGAAGTGAGGGTGATACCTAGGTATTCAATACTATAATTTTCACATTTAAAAGTATATTTTCTCTTAAGGGACTCTTTAGTGTCATGGTCCAAATTCCAACTCATTATAATAGATTTAGATGTATTAAGCCTATAGTTGGACAAGGCACTATATATATCCAGTTCTTTAAGGAGTCAATTTAAGGAGTTAGCGGAATCAGTTAGTATAATTATGACATCATCGGCATATAGACTTAGTTTTGTCTCTCTATGCTCATATTGAATTCTCTTAATGTTTCAGTTCATTCTGATATATTTAGTGAGAAGTTCCAAAGTAAGAATATATAGCATTGGGGAGAGAGGGCAGCCCTGCCTCGTTCCATTTCGAACCTTAAACCAAGAAGAGCTAATACCTGATCCTATGATCCTGGCCGAGGGATTGGTATAGAGGGGGCCTGTATCGCTTGGAGTATCCATCCATTAAAGCCTCTATTTATTAATGATTGAAACATAAAAGGCCAGCTTACCCGATCAAAAGCCTTATTCATATCGAGTGCCTTTTTTATTTTTTTTATTTTATCTATTGCGATTCCCACTTCTTCTTCCGTAATTAATTGATTAAGATTGTTACTTTGGTCCTCTGTGAGGAGAGGTAGCCCGCCATTCTCTAAGTATTCTTGGATCTCTGAGATTGTTTTAGAGTTTTTTAAGTTATACATATCGTAAAAATAGCATCCAAAAGCCTCTCCAATTTCTCATGGAGAATATATGGTTTGCCCTTTATTAACTATTTTGTAAATTCTTTGGGAAGCAGTACGCTTTTTTAATTTAGCCATCAGGATTTTATCTGCTTTGTTTCCTTTAAGATAATAATTCTGGTTAAGTTTAGATAAAGCTAACTTAATACTGTCTAATAGTTTATGATTTATCTTTTCCCTAAGGTTACTGATTCGAGAAGCTAATTCCTCCGACGGATTTCCCTTATTTTTTTCTTTTTCTTTGGACAGAGCTATGTACAGTTCTGTCAAGGTGAAGCCTTGTTCGTGCTTTGCTTTGGAACCCATTTTTATCAGATGACCCCTTGCCACACATTTATAAGTGCACCAAAATTTTTCAAACTCTATATCTAGGGTTATATTCTCATAACCAAAAACTTGGTTATTTCTTTAATATATTTGCAATTTTCATCTGACTCCAAGAGGGTCTCATTAAGTCTCCAAGCTGTACGGGGCCTTATCTCCTCTTGTATTTTTAAAAAATAGCATTATGATCTGACCAGGTTATTTTGATATAGCCAGTCTTTTTTATCCTCTTAAGAGATGTAGATTCACAGAGGACTAGGTCTATACGTGAATAGGAGTTATGAATCCTAGACCAATGCATGAAATCCCGCATATCAGGGTGAAAAGTACGCCAAACATCATGGAGACCATTTCGTCTGGCAAATCTATTAAAGCTTTGGGCCTGTCTAAGAACCTCACGTGATAATTCAAGACCATTTGGTAGTTTTTTTTATCTAAAGAAGGTTCCAGAACCATATTGAAATCTACTGCCCAGATAAATGGTCCTTTTCTAATTCTATTGATTCTCTCCATTATTTTATTTAAAGTTCCTATCTGTTCCCCTACCACAGCATAAACATTTATAATCGTAACTGTAATCTGATTAATGTTACAGATGAGGATTTTATATTTGGCATCAGTGTCATTCTCTTGATATAATAATTCGACTGCTAAATGATTAGCGGCTAAAATTGAAACTCCTCTTTTTTCCCCTCTAATCTAGAGGCATTTGTTAACACTTTATAGCCATGCAATTTCATCTTATCAATATCTTTCTTTAACCAGTGTGTCTCTTGGATCATACATATATCAATTTTCTCTTTCCATAATAAATTGGAAAGTAAAGATCTTTTGTTAGGAGAATGTAACCCCTGAATGTTCAAAGATAAAAATGTAACCATATTTCATGAGTCTCCCTCTTCCCTCTGCATGATCCATATCTTGATTTACGTTATCAAAATCCAACAATTTCATTTTGCTATGACCAACAAACAACAAAAAACATTCAACATAAAGCGCCAAGTCTCCATAGCCCCAAGATATATTGGCTACTGCACTGGCCCATTTCCTCTTCCAATGCATTATACAGATTTAACGGTCTGTCGACCTCCACAGGGAAATATTCCCCTCTGCATATTACTCATATATTCTTATAATAGGAATATGAAGTCCAATATTATGTATATATCGTTCTCAATTACATAAAGCATTATAACTAGATGATCTAAGGATAATTAACCCTTTTGATGGGAGTATCCACATTTGATATTCCTTTTTCTATATTTCTCCTTTAGTAGCTAGATTAATTAGGAGGGGCTGGTTCAGGGTACAGCTAAATGTTAGGGAGATAACAGATTATAAACTGTATGAGGCATTGTGAAAACCAAGCAAAGAAATTGAGAATAAGTGCAAAAGCCTCAATTAATACTCAAACCCTGTTTATTTTTTCTAATTTTTTTTTCTTCATTTATATAATGGTGTGCACTAGTTTGTTATTTATTCAAAACTTCAAAGTTAATTTAAAAATAGAATACCACAAAGTAGATAAGAATCATAAGAAAATTCTGTAATATTAAATAACTAGAAGTAAAAACACTTAAAGATAAACACAAAAGACACGATATAGATGGATATACACAAGAATTTATAAGCTTTTTTTTTTCTCTCTCTTTTATGTATAAGACATTTCAACAGGGTTCTGTAAATATGCATATACCAACAATAGCGTATGAGGAAGTGTAAAGGCTCTATAAAGAAATAGAGTAGAAGCGCAAAAGTCAGACCCTGTTTTTAATTTATATAATGGTTTGCACAAGATGGTCATCTGTTTAAATTTCAAAGAGAAAATTAAAAATCGATTAGCACAAAATATACACTAATTATATATATATATATTTTGGGATGGCTTCAGTAAATAATTAGAAGCTATACACGTAAAGATAATACATGAAATGACACGATATAGACGGTAATGCACAAGAGCATTTTTTTTTGTTTTGTTTTTTTCTTTTTCCCTCTGTTCCCTCCCCCCCCTCTTTGAAATAGACAAGCTAAATAAGGAGATCAGAGCTTAAGAACTAGTTGTCAGTAAAGCAAATAGAGGGCAAACAAAAGGAAGAAAATAGACATAAGAATTAGCCAACCCGGGCTGACCTACTTAGTGTCCATATAAAGACACAGCGCAAGACTGATTTTTCACTATGGGGAAAAAACAGTCTTCTTATCAAAAGGGGACGATATCCCATAACGATTTTAGATTTATATTTTTTTTATGTCTGTTATGTCTGAATTTTATGCAACAATAGGAATTGAGGTATTACAATATGTGGCCAGATTGGGGGGGGGAAGAGGTTCTGAAAAATAGTATGATAAAAATGTTAACAATTAATGTCCAAGGTATGAACTCAACAGCAAAGAGGTCTATAGTATATAAATATTTAACCAGCGAACATATTGACCTTGGGTTTCTCCAAGAAACGCATTGGAGACAATCAGACACACAGAATTCGGGTGGGAAAAAATTCCCGTATATCATACATTTCTCAAATATAGATAAAAATAATGTGGAGTAGCCATAATATTAGGAGAAAGGTTAGAAGTTGAAATACTCTGTTTGAAATAATCAAACACAAGATGTAGAGGTCAGATTTCTGATGATAATATTCAAAATTAATGGTAATTTATTCACATTATGTAATGTCTATCTGCCAAATAACTCCCCAGCAACCTATTTGAAAAGAATATTAGAAGAATTAGAAGAACTAAAAGTAGAACAAACAATTTCAGCTGGTGATTTCAATTCAGTTTTGTATCCAAACGTTGACAAAAAATTAATGAAAGGAGTTAAAATGAATAAAATGGTAGTTAAACAAGCTAAATAAGATTAATTCAATCTCTATGATATCTGGAGAATTAACAATGCAAATGTGTTGGATTATACATATTTCTCCAAAGTACATTTTTCCAATTCTCATTTGGATAGGATTTGGATAGATCCCTCACTTATAGATGTAATAACAAAGACAGATATCAAAGAAATAACATGGACAGATCATAATGGTGTGATATGCGAAATCAGTGTCTGCAAAAAAACAAGTGAATCTTATAGTTGGCGTCTAAACGACAGTCTTTTAAGATCAGAGTACTATAGAAATTATATTGAAATGCATATTAAAAATTATTTAAAAGATAATTGCACAGAAGAAATAGATCCAGCAATCTTATGGTGCGCCTTTAAGGCAGTAATTAGAGGCCACTTTATCAAATTACAATTTCAAGCCAATAACGGTCTTAGGTTATCCGATCTTTATACAGAGTTAAGAAAATTATCACAAATAAATAAACAAAGTACAAAATAAATAAATAAATCAGAAATTAATGGAAAGAACAGCCAAAAATTTAGATAGATTAAAACTTAAGTACTACTCTAAAGGCAATAGAGCCGATAAAATTTTATCTCAAAAACTTAGAAAACAAAAAGGCTTAAACAAAGTGGATAAATTAATTAATAATGGTAACACAGTGGAAACTCCCAAAGACATAGGTCTCCATTTCAACTAGTTTTATAGTAAACTTTATAACTTACCACAATCCCCGACTAAAGAAGATATTAATAAATATTTTGAGAAAATAAATAAATCTCAAATTACAGGAATAGATAGTTGTGCACTAAATAAAAAAAAACTATTGAAGAACTCAAAAAAGCTATAAATAACTTAGAAAAATGTACAACTCCTGGACCAGACGGTTTTACTAATTTGTTTTACAAAATATTTAATGATCAAATTAGTCTCTATCTAACTAAAACTTTCAATCATGCAGCTAAATTAGGATCTTTTCCCGCAGAAATGTTAAAAGCTAACATCTTGCCCATCTTAAAACAAAATAAAAGTCCCACAGACGTTAAAAACTACCGTCCGATATCTCTAATCAATGTTGATATGAAACTGTACACCTCAATTTTAGCGACCAGATTAAAAAAAAAATCTTATCAGTCATACATCAAGATCAAATAGGCTATATTCCAGGTAGAAATTCCTACACTAGTATTAGAAGAATAATCAATATTTTGGATGATGCAAAAAAGGAACAAAGTCCCAATGTTGACTCTGTCGATTGATGCTGAAAAAGCATTCCACAGAGTCAACTGGACCTACCTAGAAGCTGCTCTAACTCACTATGGCCTTGTTGGATGGATCAAGAAGGCCATTATGGCTCTATATACGAATCCATCAGCATGAACTAAAGGTCCAAACATCAGTGTTCCATGGTTCCAACTGAAAAACGGGACACATCAGGGCTGCCCGCTTTCTCCAATATTGTATTTGCTTACTATTGAGCCTCTAGCCGAGTCCATAAGAAACAATAAAGAAATTAATGGTTATAAAATATTAGATAGAGACCAGAAAATAAGCTTGTATGCAGACGATATTCTGAGTACGCTAACAAACCCGGTTTCTTCCTTAAACTATTTCTTATGTTAGAAATAGCAAGATATAGTCAAATATCTGGTTATAAATTAAATACAAACAAGTCTATGATTCCTGACATAAATCTAGATAGAGCAACACAAGGTATTATCAAAGATAGCTAAGATCTTGGATTATTTAGGTCTCAAACTGACCAGAGATATAAACAATCTTATGGAGATAATTTTTTTAGAGTTATTACAAGATATTAATAAATGGCTAAAAGATCGTAAAAATTTAGAAATAACTTGCTGGGGAATCTCGCCACTGTGCATTGGAGGAGCCTGGTTGCCTGCCTGCCTGCTGCCTTTTGACTATGGACCGGCATAAAAATACTTTATTTTCCTATGCAGAAAGGTCTATTCATGTATTTCTGCCCAGGCATTCGGTAGATTCTATCTACCGAACAAACAGCCGTCTATTGGCCTCCCAGGAGTCAGCGAGTGCCACCAATTGACCACCCAGTAGCTGCGGTTAACCGCAGCTTAATTGACTATACCGGGTGGCCGCGGCTACGCATACTGAACACTGGATGGTAGCAGTCTGCAGTTCACACACGGCCAGTTCATTCACAGATTTACTGAATGAACTCATTTAACCCAGATAGCTATGCCATGGAGCCTATTCGTGTAATCAAAGACTTTGGCTCCATGGCAATTGAACTGTATGTGTGTGGTCTGAGTGCCATTCAGTAATAATGTGCGCTCAGACCTAAGCTATCTGGGGATATGTTGCAAGTCTGTATTTTATGTAATAAATGTAACCTTGTGTATTTTATTGTATTTTACTGTCTTTTTACTGCCATGTGCTTAATGGAGTTTTGCCTCTGTCCTTGGAGATAATTGGATTACTTCCCAATTATCTCCAGGATAGAGAGGAGGGATTGTGATGTCATTATGGGAGTGTTTTACTGTGTATTACGAGTTTATTGGTTGTTTTACAAAACCCTGTGGGTGGTACTAATGTTTAAGAATGTGTATATAAGAACAATAAACCCACAGCTCTGTCTGTTCCTGCTTGACCCTCAAAACGGAGCCTTGTTTCGTTCTTGGGGGGATTTATTGTATGCTGTTCTAGTTCGACTGCTAGGAGTGTAAACCTATTCGTATGGTTTTTCTTACTAAACTGTTTACGGCACTCATATGGTTTCCTGTTCGATGGATTGGTGTCTTTGGTAGCTGCCTGTATATCTGGAAGGGGGATATCTACTAAACGGCTTTAACCCCTTTTATGCCTGGGGGTGCCGTTACAGAAGGATAAATGTAATTAACTCCTATGTTATTCCAAAATGGAACTATATGTTTCAAATGTTACCACTGTATATTTCTAATCATTGGCTAGATGGAAAGGAAAAAAACCAAGGATAAGCCAAACACTGTTGGCACAAAAATTATGTAGGGGAAGATTGGCATATCCTCTCATACAAAACAATTATAAAGCAGCAATAATATTGTATATATACAGGATGCAGATAGCTGAGAACAAAAATGAGGGATGGTATATGATGGAAAGCAACTCTGGAGAGGTTTCTAGTCTGGACTGTTTAATCTGGAACAGTACGAAAGTAGATAAAGCATATTCTAACACAATTTTAATACATCTGTTAAATAGTTGGAACAAAATAAAAAAAATGCTAAATATCACTAAAGTTCCAATTTACTCAGAGTTGAAAGTTATTGAACAACAGATTTGTAATATCAACTTGAATAAATGGAAACAAGTCGGAATTACTAACCTATTTCAGCTGGTTACAGAGGGAGTAGTTAAACCTTTTGCCCAATTAATGCAGGAGTACAATTTACCATTAAAAAAACTGTTTAATTATTTGAGAACTAAAAGCTTTCTGATATCACACTTAATGGACCCAGATACTAGTTTATACAAAAGTATAAACAGTTTATTCAAGGCAAGCAGAGTAGAGAAACCACTTTCAAAAGCTTTATTAATAAGCAAACTCTGTAATATGGTAAAAATACCCACAGCTTTAGATGTTTGGAAGATGGATCTAAATGTTGATATAGATATTAAACTTTGGGGTTCTTCCATGGTAGAGGTGTCAAAAATGTCACAGTCGTGAAATTTATTGGAAACCCATTTCAAAATCTTAAATAGATGGTACTTGTTTCCAGAAAAATTGAGCAAATTGTACCCTACATCAGACCTCTTATGTTGGAGATGTGGATTAACCACGGGAACCCCTTAAGGACACATGACATGTGTGACATGTCATGATTCCCTTTTATTCCAGAAGTTTTGTCCTTAAGGGGTTAAACACATATGGTGAGACTGTAACAAGTTGCACAACCTGTGGGATGCAATTCAAACTTTTATAACTTGGGTTCTGAAGTCTGAGTTGAGACTTTCCCCAGCGGTTGTCTTGCTCCATCTAAACTGGCCCGTAATGCCTTTTGAAACTAAAATCATAGTGACCCATCTATTTTTGGCAGCTAAAATTGTTGTCACAAGAAATTGGAAATGTAATATTCAGATTCCTTGGGAGAAAGTTAAATCGCAACTCAGGTTCCAGATCAAAATGCTGTGTGAATAAAATTTAAGTAAAAAAAATAAATGTGATGAATAAGTGTTGGGATCTGATCACAAAAAAAACCATTAAATCTTCTGTTTTTCTGTCATGTAAATTAGGTATGAGATTAGGATGTTCATATTCTGGACATGTTACTAACTATGGGGTTTTTCTCCCTTCCTTCCTGGCAATACAAATTTGAGTATTTCTTTTCTCTTTCTTTTTTTTTTCCTTTTGTTGCATTGTCCTTTATTGTTGTGATGTATGCTAGAGGGATACTGTTAAAGTTTGGTGATTATGTTTGAGGGATATATGGTTATTGTCATTTTTATTCGGCTATATTCAGGATAAACTATCCCAATGAACTGATGTCTATGTTATCAGTGTTTATGTGCAATATGTTCAATATCTGAAACGTTTAATAAAGATTATAAAATAAGCTATTTTGACCTATTTGTTCCTATGAACTTATAATGTTTCTACTATGTTACCAAATTTAAATTCCACCTATGTTACATTATATCGTGAGTTAATATATTATAGTGCAAGTAATTTACCTAAATTACAGTTTTATGCTGCCTCTATTTTTTAATAAGTGGTTAATGCCTGAAGTGAAAGAAACTAAGCTACGTTATAGTGCGACTTAAACATAAACATTATCTATTCTCTATTGTATTATAGATTACTAACCAATTTGTGTTGAATTCAATATATTACGATTGTAATTAGTGCTTGGGATTCAGAAATGTGCTTGAATATCTTCCCTAATACTTACATTTATATTTATTATAGAGTGAGGATAATTATTTATTACATATCATCTCTTCTGTTGGTATTATCTGTTTTCCCTTTACCATCTCTCAGCCTCCTTCCCTTACTCCTCTCCTCCCTATTCTCCCTTTCATTCTATCCCAATCAGTGAGTAAGAAATTTTCTGTATCTATTGTAGCGGATGGCCATGAGCTGCCCTGGGACTTGTATTATGTTTAACCTGTATTCGTCTATTTGCTAAATGTATATGCAGTAAGGGAATGCATTCGTGTAAAATAGCAAATTTCTATGTGCTAAATGTATTGTATTCGTCTGAATGTTTCATTCCCTTAGTTTGTTCGAATGAAACTACCGAACAGTCAGACCTCCCCTGTGTGACGTGTACCTTCAATTACCCGTTGCAACATTGTTGCGAACAGGTAATTGACAAGCTGTGTAGCAATCCTTTGTTCTCGGGGGTGGCCGCCATTCGGGAAACGAACACGTGGCGGCGGCCATCTTAAACTCCCGAACAACAGTGTTTTGCCATCGAGTGTCTGGAACTCAAAACGGACACTCGACTAGGCGAACACCGCTGAGACCTCAATCAGCCCGGTCCGTTCGGTTCCAAACTACCGAACGGCCCCTCATTCGGTAGGCATAATCAACCGAACGAGGGGATTCAGGCGAACCCTCACCAGCCTCTATAGCTGGAGGCTTTCAGGTACTTCATTCGCCTGTTCCAATTCCCGAACCCCTGGTCTGATCTGGGTGATTTTTGGATATGTTGTTCACCCAGATCAGGGCTACCAGGGGATGAATAATTTAAAGGGGTACCCCTAGGTTTAGGGGTACATCCAGAAATGGGGGGAATTGCTGTACTGGATAAGGGGATTATGATGCCGGCTGAGGGGAGGAGATGTGTGGGAGGTTACCAAGACAGGATTGGCTATTGTGTTAATGAATGTAATCCCTCCCTTGCATGGGAGCATGCTTTAAAAGGCCACTGTGGAATAAAGCTTTCAGTTCTGCTCCTGATGCTGTGTGTCGTCCAGTCATTGGGATTGCTGTGGGGATACTATTGGATTATTTTGCCTGTTGGAAACCTTGCCTGTGGATTTATAATTTACTTGTTCCTGAGCCTCACTGGGATCTTAAGCGGAGATAATCTGTGGAATATTGTATCTCCGCTACATCTATATCTATGTGCCATCCTAGTTCTCTAGCCATTCTTTGGCTTTCTCTTTACTTTTGAATATTAATCTCTGCCCACTTTTATAAACAATCAGACTTGTGGGAAATCCCCAGCTATATTTAATGCCCTTTGAACGCATTACCTCTGTCTCTATATTAAAAAAATTTCTAGCGGCTCTCGTAGCATAAGAGAGATCCTGAAAAACTTTCAAATCCTTATATTTCTAAGGTGTCTGCTTAAGTTCAACAAAAGCTTTCATTAATAATGATTTAAATCTATTGGATGAGAAGGCAATAATTATATCCCTAGGGATGGGTTCGGGTACTGATGGTGGCTTACGGATTCTATGAAATCTTTCCATTATCATCAGGGCCGGACTGGGGAAAAAATTAGGCCCGGGCATTTTTCAATTAGAGCGGCCCCCCAAAAAGGGGGCGGGGCCAGAGAAAGTGAGCATGTTGGTTCAATGCGCAGAGCCCCGCTGAAGAGCTCTAGCATTAGAAAAAGGCCCTGTATTTGTTCTGCGCAGCGCAAGCAAATGTAATAACATGCTTGCGCTGTGTTTGCTTTTAAATTGTCTCTGGTGTCTCCACAAGTGGGATACCAGAGGACAAAAGGGCCAGGAAAGTGTATGGTGCATGTGTTTGGCGCATGCTTGTGGGATTGCCTGTGTGTAGAGTGTGGTGTGGTATTGTGTAAATAGGTCAATTTTGTGGTGTAATATGTGTGGCTAGGGGCTGTAGAGAGTGCGTGTATAGGGGCATAGTGTTATAGGGGATGTAGCGAGTGTGTGCATACGGGCAGTAGTGTGTGTGTATAGGTGATGTAGTGTGTGTCACTTATACACACACACTACTGTGTGTAGAGAGGGTGTATTTAGATAATGTTGTATGTGTTTGCTTACAAGGAATGTAGTGTGTGTGTAAGAGATCTAGTGTGTAAAGGACCCAGAGTGTGTATAGAAGATGTGTGTGTGTGTAGAGGATTAAGAGTGCATATAGGGTAAGGGATCTAGCGTGTATCTGGAGCGTAATGTGTGTAGTGGTGCAGTGTGAGGGGTGCTGTAGTGTGTGTGTGTGTGTGTATATATATATATATATATATATATATATATAATCTCAAAAAAACAGGATGCTTGGCACTCTCCTTTAAGTAATAAGAAAGAACTATTAGCCTGGGTGCTATATCCCAAACGTCAGAAATATACAAAAATCAAAACTGAGGATGCACTCACAAGACTTGGTTTAAGTAAAAAAAGGGACTTTTAATTATTCCATGTGAATGGAAAATTGATTTTTCTGTACATTTCACATGGAATAATTAAAAGTCCCTTTTTTCACTTTAACCAAGTCCTGTGAGTGCATCCTCAGTTTTGATTTTTGTGTGTATATATGTATATATATATATATATATATATATATATATAAAAAATATATTTGGACGTATTGTATGTGTGAGGTGCGCAGCGTGTTTGTGTAAGAGGGGTGCTGTGTGTGAGGGTGTTTTTATCTGCCGTCACATTCTGGGTTTCTAATTTTATTTGTCTGTTAACTCACTGAGGGTTTTTTTTATATAATATATGTGCTGTATATGTGTGGGAGTGAGGGTGCTGTCTGTCTGAGGGTGTTGTGTGTGTCTGAGGGTGCTGTGTGTGTCTGTGGGGTGCTGTGTGTGTCTGTGGGGTGCTGTGTGTGTCTGTGGGGTTCTGTGTGTGTGTGTCTGTGGGGTGCTGTGTGTGTGTGTCGGGGGGGCTGTGTGTGTGTGGGGTGCTGTGTGTGTGTGTGTCTGTGTGTGTCTGGGGGCTGTGTGTGTCTGGGGTGTGTGTGTGTCTGGGGTGCTGCTGTGTGTGTCTGGGGGTGCTGTGTGTGTCTGGGGGCTGCTGTGTGTGTCTGGGGGGCTGTGTCTGGGGGGGCTGTGTGTGTCTGGGGGGCTGTGTGTCTGGGGGTGCTGTGTGTGTCTGGGGGTGCTGTGTGTGTCTGGGGGTGCTGTGTGTGTCTGGGTGGTGCTGTGTGTCTGGGGGGTGCTGTGTGTGTCTGGGGGGGGGCTGTGTGTGTCTGGGGGGGCTGTTAGGGAAATTATTTGAAATATATATTTTTTATTTTATTAATAATTATAATATTATTATAATTAATAATTAAAAAAAAAAGTTATGTCCCCCCCCCCTCCCTTCTTACCTTTAGCCTGGGAGGGGGAGGGAGCCGTTCTGCCTGGGAGGGGGAGCCTTGAGGGGACCATGCTGCCTTCCCTGGTGGTCCAGTGGTGAGAGTGAACTCTAACCTGCAGGTTAGAGTTCACTCTCGCGAGATTGAGCGTTGCCGCGGCAACGGTAACCACGGCAACACTCAGAATCCCGCGAGAGGACCGGGCGGAGCGGCTTGTTAGAGCTCCGCCGGGTCCTCTCTCCTCCCTCCCTCACCCAGCCGGCGGCCGCATTTCCCTGCCTCTGGGACGGTGAGGGAGATCTGTGATCTCCCCACCGGCCCATGGAGGCGCACAGCAGGGCCGGCGCTCGGGTAGCGCTGGCCCTGCACGGGCTGGCAGGGGAGATTCTGTGATCTCCCCTGCCGGCCTCCGCCCCACGGCCATCGCGGCCCACCGGGCATTTGCCCGGTATGCCCGATGGCCAGTCCGGGCCTGATTATCATCTGGGGAGATTCATTTGGAAGACCCAGATATTTAAAAAAATTCTAATAAGTATTGCTCCAATTCTTCATCACCGACCACTTCAGGTACGTTTCTAATTCTTAAATTATTTCTACGTGAGAGGTCCTCCAGATAAGTTCCCATTGGTTTTCTAGGGAGGATTTTAGTAGTTCTGGGAAAATTGTTGTTTGTTCAGAATTAAAAGATATATCAGATCGGGGGCGGAGCCTGGACACCAATGGAGCAAGACGTGTAAAGCTCGAGCTCTCCCGTCCAGGAGTGACAATCAGCAAGCATCAGCAGCACCCCCCAGGCATCCAGCCTTATAAATAGGTTAACTGATTACCACACAGCCACCCGTCAGAAATACCGATGGGGGGCACTAAAAAAAGAAAGGAACAACCGACCTCAGTGGCCTCAATGTTCCGCACCGCCAGAGACTTAGCGCGGCCATCTTTGAGCCAGGAGGCACTAAACGCCCACGATTTGGGCTCAGAATCCGACAACGAGGAGGACACAGACAGGAGACAAGAACCTCTCACGAAGGCAGACCTCCACAACATGCTCAAAGAAGCCACAGCAGAAATAAAGGCCCACACAGCGGCAGAACTAGAGCGGCACATCTCAGGCATTAAGGAAGACCTCGAGGCCCTCAACACCTGTGCAACACAGGCAGAATCAGACATTACACTGCTCCAATCAACCTCATCTCAACATGGGCAAGACATCTATTACCTAAGCGACAAGATACAGTATCTGGAAGACAGCTTGGAAGACCTAAACAACCGTTCTCGCAGAAATAATATCAGGATAAGAGGCCTACCGGAAGCTGTGGATGCCGACGCCATTTTACCCACGCTCCGCGACCTCTTTCATACAATACTACCAGACTCCACCGAACAGGAACGCGACATCGAACGGGCCCACAGGGCACTGAGGCCCCTGGCGCTCAATCCCACCTCACCTAGGGACGTTATAGTCCGCATGCAGCACTTCGCCACAAAAGAAAAGATAATGGCTGCCACCAGGACCTCACCACCAAAATATGGAGCCTCCACGTTGGCCTTTTTTCAGGATCTGGCACCGTCTACCCTAAAGAAAAGAAGGGACCTGAAACCCCTGACGATGGCCTTAGCCAAAAAGGGTCTGAAGTATAGATGGGGCCATCCTTTTAAACTACAAGTGCACCTGGGCGACCAAGACCACATTCTACACCACCCCGCGGAAATGGA
Source organism: Pelobates cultripes (assembly GCA_933207985.1). Taxonomy (NCBI): domain Eukaryota; kingdom Metazoa; phylum Chordata; class Amphibia; order Anura; family Pelobatidae; genus Pelobates; species Pelobates cultripes. Next base: position 148,268,974 of record OW240919.1, read on the forward strand.
GGACTTCGCTGCAGCCCTGGGCCTCCAGCTCTTCACCGGGACGCAGGCTGCCGACCGGTACAGCACAGCTCACGGAGGAAATCACAGAGCAGCACAACTACCCCGAAACCAAGCTAAGAAGAGACCCCCGCCACGGGCTGAGAATACCGACCCAACGGCTACCTGATGGACACGCAGCAAACAGGTTTCCCGTGTAGGGAGGCATGCTAGATGATGGGACAGGTTCTATATATTTACTTACTATACTATCACAAGCCACATAAAGTATTTCATGCATACATGTAATGTTTTGCAGTACAGTAGCTGTTGATACAGGGACCAGGGACTGAAGCTGCAGGGCCCACGTAGCACTGCTAACAAAAGACCACCAACACTGACACCCTGGGTACCCCCCCCTTACCAGCACGCACCCACCTTCCAGACACTGCACACAGCTCTACTTCTAAAGAGCCCCCAGTCCACATCAACCAAAACAGGAGCTGTATTACACACGCAAAACACACACACCAAAGATATGGTATGGGCGGTAAAATCTGGAGTGTGGATCCCACAGTAGGAGGTTAAACAAATGTAAATAAGTTATGAATATGAACGGTTAATATGTTTAATGTTTAGTACAGCTCAGTAAGTCCAGACACTTGGACACAGTCGGACGCCCTTCAGACTTGGAGTATTCAACTGCCCCAAAAAACCCTAAGGGCCACAGAACAGTCACACAAAACTTAACATGGGCAACCCCCATCTTTTCCGAGGGCGCTACTCTAACACAACAGAGCATGCACAGACACCCACTGAACGCCACCACCAATTGCCACTGACAGAGGTGATGCCATAGCAGACTCGAGGTAACAGCATATTTAAAAAAAAAAAAAAAAAAAAATTATTACAAAAAAAGATATACTCTCGAGTCCCGGAACACTATCTGATACTCTGCTTCATACTACAATTATAAGCCTGCACACCTCTAACCCCACAGTGATAAGAAATCCCCACTGTCCCCTCTTGGAAGGGGTAGGAAGTAATGCGGGGTATACCCTCACATGGGGACCCTACGCTCAAAAAGGCAGGAGGGCCTAACTGGAACTAAACAGTTATGATCCAGAGAACCCCACCTGATACTCCCATGACCCGCTTCCCTAGACAGCACCCTCAACTCTAAGTGTGACACTTTATACATAGACTACAACAGGGCATACTGCCCACCCCTTAAGATCAACCATGCGCATCTCCCTCATAATATGGAAAGGGGGTAAAGGGGACCTTATACAAACTCTCAATGGGTTTCTAATGAGGTATTGCATATGTTAAAATGTAAATATTGTTCATAAATGTGTTGTGCATTGTACCCACAGACTATTAACAGACCCTGCCACAGGCACGACCCCACAGCACGGACAACAGGTCCCCCCTGGGGACTCTAGGAACATCACCGCAATGGAGATGTTGGGGCCACCAAACCGAAACACTAAGACCCCCAAGGGTAGGAAGAAACCCGGGCCCCCAACAAGGGACACGCACACACAAGAACGACACTACATGACGCCTGTGACCATATAATTATCAGACCCATGACACGCATCACACGACAAATCTTACCACAACCCAAAGAACGCTCCAGGAGACAATGGACCCAATCCAACAGACAACATTGAGGCCCTTAACCGCCTGGTATAAAATAACGATATCTGTTACATTGATACCTTTGCAGAAGCCATGCCATCCGCTACGGCGATTTCATCCGGACCCCCCCATCGAAGGGTATGAATAACCTGATAAGACAACACCAGAGGTAAATTCACAACACTCCGAAGTGACGGGAGGTGAGAAAAGACACCCCTACTCAACCCACACACCTCTATTACCACCACTTACAACGGCTCCCACCGCTTTACAAGCGGCTATATAGAGGGAACCGGTTTGGATCAGTACAAAGTACAGATACCCAAACCCCCTCCACCTCCGTCCCCAACACTCCTGGCTACTTCGGTATCAGACCAGGCACATCCCGACCAACCCGTCCCTACATACACAGATACCCCACCGGGGCGTAAAACCCCAGAACTCAATCCTTGAAACGAAACCTAGGCATACACACCCTCACCCCCCTGCCTCATCCCCCTCCCTTACCTTATCCCTCCTCATAACCAGGCGCACCGCCCTAACACATACACACGAATAACCCCAGAAAACAACACCCCCTGTGAGAACATCCAGACGCTATGACTGCCAAACTCACCTGCATTTCCATTAACTGCAAAGGCCTCAACAATCCAGCGAAGAGACACCGACTCATGAGGTGGGCGAACCGCACAGGAGCAGATATAATACTTCTACAAGAAACTCACTTCACCCAGACCAAACCGTTTCCCCTCCTCAGCCGACACTTTAGAGAATGCTACACTGCTAACTCCCCCAACACCAAACAGAATGGAGTAGCCATACTGCTACGCAAGACATGTCCCCTAAACGTAACACAAGTCATTAGAGACCCCCAAGGCAGGTTCCTGACACTCACAGGCCAGGCAGGCCCCAACAAATATGCCATCACAACACTCTATGCACCGAACATCCCTGACAAATCATTCTGGGATACACTACAGGCCCACCTGACACTGACCCCAGGCCACCTCAAAATTATTGGAGGAGATTGCAATGCTACGTTGTCACCGGCGACAGACAGACACCGCACCCGCAAACACGGGCAAGACACAGCCCCTACAACCAAAGTAGATAAACTGCTACAAGCATTCACCCTCCAAACACGATTGGTTGACGTGTGGCGAGCTCTACACCCAACCACACATGACTTTACATTCTTTTCACACCCACACAACTCTTACTCACGTATAGACCTATTTTTGATTTCCCCCTCCCTCCTACCCATGGTCCACACAGCCACCATAGGCAACATAACATGGTCAGATCACGCGGACATAGCCCTAACAATAAAAATCCCAAACGTAGCGCGCCCCTGGACCTGGAGACTGAACCCGACTCTGCTACATAACCCCCTCCTGAGGGACACCATTCACAAAGACTTGTCAGAATATTTTACCAATAACGCACCCTCAGCACCCTCCCCGGGAATACTATGGGCAGCACACAAAGCAGTCATCAGGGGGAAATTAATTAGCCTAGCCGCAGCTAGAAAACTCAACTAAAGTCACTAGCAAAATCCCTGGAGGCCCTCAGGAACCTAGAAACCGAACACAAACAAAAGCCCACCCCTGACATTCTCGCAAAACTGACAGACTGCCGCAAGCAAATTAAAGACTTCATGGCCAAGGACTCGGCCAAGGCATTACAATGGTCAAAACAGACCTACTATGAAAAATCAAACAAGGCAGACACTCTGCTAGCGAGAAAACTTAAACACAGGACAGACCAAAAAAGAATAGACAAAATACAGACACCGGAGGGAATCACACACTCCCTCCCATCAAAAATAGGCGAAGTCTTCCAAAAATACTTTACCACACTATATGACCACAACCCAGAAGCGAGACAACACCCGGACGTAATGTCAGAGTCCATAAACACTGCAAAAAATACCACTACCAGCCCTGAAACCAGAAGCGATAGCTAAACTAAGTGAACCTATCACCATAGAAGAAGTGGCCACAGCAATTAAAAACACTAAACCCAATAAAAGCCCTGGACCCGATGGTTTTTCAGGTCTTTACTATAAAACCTTCCCAACCACACTCCTCCCACACCTATGCTCACTCTTCAACTCTGTGATACAGGGAAATCCGCTACCACCGGACATGCTCCGAGCCAACGTGTGCCTCCTCCCTAAACCAGGCAAATCCCACCTGGACCCAAGCCACTATAGACCAATCTCTCTACTGAACGTGGACGTCAAATTACTCACTAAACTACTCGTAAATAGGATAAACCCATACATACATAAACTTATCCACCCCGACCAGGTAGGTTTCATACCCCACAGACAAGCATACGACAACACAAGACGGACCTTCGACCTCCTCTGGACCGCAACACACCGACGCATCCCAGCCCTCTTTCTCTCACTAGACGCAGAGAAGGCTTTTGACCGACTCCTATGGCCTTTTCTGTTCGCTACCCTCCGCAAATTTCGGGTACCCCACACAATTCTCAACGCACTTCAAACTTTGTACTCCTCCCCAGAAGCAAGCCTCCTCATCCCTAACACACAACCCCCCTCCTTCCGCATCTTCAATGGAACCAGACAGGGATGCCCCCTCTCCCCACTATTATTCGCCCTCTCATTAGAACCCCTCCTCCAAGCCCTCAGGTTCGACCCTACAATATCGGGCATATGTATAAGAGGGGAGGAATACAAAGTTGCAGGATACGCAGACGATCTCCTCCTAACCCTCACCGATCCAACACAATCTCTACCTCCACTCCTTCACGCCTTGGACGAATATGCCAAAGTCTCAGGTTATCGCCTTAACCTAGATAAGACAGAGGCCCTACCTGTCCAAATCCCAGCTGACGAGCTATCCCACCTGCAGACCAGCTATCCTTTCCATTTCAACCCATCTCATATACACTACCTAGGCGTCAACCTCCCAGCAGACGTCACTCAAACATATCACCTAAACTATACCCCCTTACTACAAAAAGCGCTGGCAGACCTCAAGACATGGGAGACCTACTCGATCTCCTGGCTGGGAAGAGTAGCCTGCATCAAAATGAATCTTCTACCAAGATTCTTGTACTTGAATCAAATGCTACCAGTCCAGGTATCGATCAAAGATTTCAAAGGCTTACAAACGCAGATCGACCGCTTCATATGGGCAAACAAACGCGCCAGGATTAGACGAGACATCCTATATCTCCCGACCAAGGCCGGGGGACTAGGTCTACCTCATTTCCTACACTACTTTCATGCGGCCCAACTAACCCAAATCCAGGCATTACACGCCCCCATAGGACTGAAACGGTGGGTAGATTTAGAGCATGACTTATTTGGCAGGGACTTCCCCACCCTATACATATGGCTGCCACGGCACGCACGTCCAAAGGCCCCGCAGACCACACCAGCACTCACCACTTCCATAGCCATATGGAATAAACTTTCTTTACAACACGCGCTCACATCGGACCCATCACCCCTGGCACCAATACTAAGAAATGAACAATTCTTACCGGGCATGACCCTGCGTGACTTTGTTCGCTATGAGGATAACAACCTCCACAGAGTATACCGGTTCTACAAGGACCAACGACTGATTCCGTTCACAGAACTGCCCCAAACAGTGCCACTCACCACACGCGACTATTTTCGATACATCCAGATAAAAGACTTCCTAGAGACAACCGCCTACAAACGGGCAGGACAAACCCCTCTCACCCCCTTCGAACAAGCTTGTATTCACACTCCTATACGGAAAAGCCAAATCTCCATTACATACACATGGCTACTCAAAGCAACACAAAAACAACCGCTTAACTACGTCACGGCATGGGAAAGGGACCTGGGCCCCCCACCGACCCCTCAGACTGGGCGACCATCTGGGAGGCCACATCAAAAATAACAATATGTGTCACACATAAGGAACAGGCCTATAAGACCCTCATGCGATGGTACATTACGCCACTAAAACTCAAACAGATGGGACTATCCACCTCAGACAGATGCTGGAAAGGCTGCGGCCAACAGGGGACATACTATCACCTTTGGTGGGAATGCCCTCTTATTACACCAATTTGGAGAGACATAGCGACACTTGCATCACGGGTCCTACATGATACCATCCCTACAGACCCCTGGCTATGGCTCCTATCCAAACCTCTACCAGACACACCCCGCGCACACAACAAACTTTTGGCCAAACTAGCCCTAGCAACAAGGAGAGCCATAGCTACCCACTGGGCGGCTACGATCCCAACAATAACAGACGTCAAACGCAAAATGAATGAGGCGAGGCTCATGGACGGAATGTCAGCTCTCATACACGAAACCACAATACATTGCGACAAAATCTGGGACCCATGGCTCGCGGAGCCCTCAACCCACACCTAATACACAACGCGGTGCGCCATCCCATTCCACCCCCCCTCTCCCCATAATCTAGCAACACACCCTCCCCCTTATCCCTAACTCAGTGCCCATCAGCGGACCCCCGACAAGGCAGATAACAACCACACCAAATCACTGCCACCACATGCCTAGCATCCCCCCAAAGTAATCACACAAAGAAACAAACAAACCCCACAGACCACCGGAAGATATGATACAGAAACGAAACAGATGATCATGAAACCAAACCTCCTCTCTTCCCGACTGAAACCCTACCCCAGGGAAACTAAGGCAAAATCGGCAACATAAAGCCAAGATACTACCACAACATAAGGGTACCATCGTAAAGATGCAGTATACCCAAACTACTTCAGGGAAAGGCCAGCAGCCAGCGCACAGGCAAGCAGATAAAAAGCCCCCAACACCCTGTCCATCACAACTGTACGGTATCACCCACCATAGTCTAACAGACGCTGAATGAACACATAGGGAACGAGATGACTCCCCATAAAACGCACACAAACCAGACAATGACATAAAGCCCTACGAAACGGACGCACGAGTCCCACAATCCCCCCCCCTACCATTTCAGGAACACACCCAAAACGGTATCTCCTGAACTTGAACCCCACGACCATAGAAACAATCTGATACAAGAGATACAACCAATTAACAAAAAAAAAACACTGACAGATCAAAACACCAGCTGAAAAACCAACAACTGAAAGAAACAAAGAAAGAGAAAAAACAGGCTTCTCGAAGAACAAACGTACTGCTAACCAAATAATTGTCTTCTTTCTGTATATGCACAGTTCTTCTTTTTTTTTTTGTTTTTGTTTATTTGTACCACAAAAGCCCGGCTTTTGCACAAGCCGATTACATGATTCTATGTTTACAAGTTGTATTGTATGTCAATGCATAAATAAAGAATTATAAAAGATATATCAGATTGATCTGCCGATAATAACTTCCCAGATGACAATCTATCCCCTAGGCCTCCTGGGGAGTTTATAGAAATTTTTGATGTGTCTTTTTGGGCAGTAGGTGAAAAAAAAAGCCTGAGAGATTTTTATCTTTCTTGCTTTGATGTTCCTTTTCCAACCTTTCCCTATCTTTCTTTAAGGTCTTAGCTTTATCTTTACTAGCCATTTTTACCAATTATAATATTATATCTTCTGCAGTATTAATAAAACTGCAGTAGTAAGAATCTCTTTTGTGAGAGAGAGAGGGAAAAAAAAAAAGGAAAGGAGACCAGAAACGGACAAGAGATATATACACTGCTCTGAGATCTAAATTACGATAATTGCATCTACCAGATGTTTGTTGTCTAATATAAGTTGAATATATATAATTATGTAAGGTTAAGTCCAGTTTTATTTATTATTCACTTCCTTCTTATAGAGATATGAAGTTCGTAAGGAGCTCAGTATTTCTGGATCTCTCAAAATCTTGCTCTGCCGACTTCTTTATTGCTTTTCTTCACTTATCCTGTTATCCTGCTATAATTTCCCTTCTGAGATTGATTACACCGTAATTATCAGGGTTCACAGTTAAAGGGATAAGCTAGCTTAACGGACCTCCATGTGCGGGTCGCCCAATTAGACCAAGAACACAAAGCTACAAACTCGGAGGAAGTATACAGAGCGCTATTAGAAGCACGACGGGCCCTACAACACCAACTGTCTAAACAACTCTCACACTCATTGCGGAAATCCCCCTGGATCACTTATATGGCTGGCCGGGGGCGGGAGGCGCCGGCCCATCAGGGGCCTGGGAGAGAGGCTGGGGACGGTTAATGGGAGACCATGGGGCGCGGGGCTCCCCCCCTTTTTTTTTTCCCCCTCGTTCTCGCTCCCCCCTTTTCCCACCCCTTCCCCACACCAGCACCCAGGAGGACCCGGCTCACTCCCCCCTATTAAAATAAAGGACCCGATACATTCGGTCTGGACCCCACCCTCACAAGACTAACACCGCACAACCCAGATTTGGCCTTGATAGGGACCAAGGGCGCCACGCACACAATGTAACCAACCCAGCCCACATAGGCGGTTATGAGCTAGAGTGAGACTGAGTAGGGAGAGACGCACTCGATGCGCACACCTAGACGGATGCCCAAAAGGGAGCTCGCTCCGCACGCACTGGTCCTGTGGGGCGGCTGGGGGTCCCCGGGGAGCAGGGAGCTCACATGACACCACCAGGCCCTAACACCTGACAGCCCCCAGAGGGACCCAGAAGGTCTGGATGTGGCCCCGACTCGACCACCCAGGGGAGTGGCCGGCTCACGGACCCCTTATCCCCGACCACAACCTAGGCGATGCAGACGAACTAGGGGCGCCCCTTTCTTTCCAGGATGGCGCAGGGACGCTATAACACCCAGACCCGCACACCTATCACCCCCCCTGGAGGGGGGAGCTCGGCCCGCGCCTCGAGCCAAGGTACCCCAACCCAACCGCGCAATGAGGTGCATCCTCACCTAACTACCGCTTTACCCACAACCCTCCCCGCATGGGGCCCGAGACTGGGGGGCGGGGGCGCGGGATGGAGAGAGGGGAATGGGAGTAACGGCACCTCTAATGGTCCCCGGGGGGCAGTCCCTGCCGTCCGGTGAGAACCCAGCCACCAGTTGAGCCCTAATAGCAGGCTTGTACCTCAGCAGGGGGGGAGATATGAGAAGGGGTATGCCAAAAGGGGTCATTAGCGTAACACTGTTATGGAAACAAATGTTTGTACTGTTACTTCTTGTCAAACCACAAAACTAAATAAAGAATGTCAAAAAAAAAAAAAGGGATAAGCTAGGTTTTTCCAGCAGTGCTCTTAGATTTGATTTTATCAGGAATGAGAGATTAGGCTCTATAACCCCCTTTGTTTCTTCCCTTTTTATTTCTCATCTTCCCCTCTTTCTTCTCTATCTTCTTTCTTCCTCTCAGTCCTTGAGTTTAAATACTGATATAAAGTTCAATATTAGAGGTTCTTTGTCTCTACAGAGTATTTAAACACAGTGTAACGGATCACCTGGCACCCCGACTGGGTATCTCCGTTAAAGGATGCTCCTAGCATTTCCTGAGGACTCCAAGCACTCTGGCAGACATCACAATCACTGAACCGGAGAAGCGTATACCTTCTCTCAAGCATTTGAATGCTATAAACAGCTGAATAGGCAAAAACCATACGGATGGGTTTAGACTCCTAGCAGTCAAACTGGAATAGCATACAATAAATCCTTCCACAATAATGAGACGACACTTCACTTTGAGGGTTAAGCAGGAACTGCAGATTTATTCACACAACCTCCTTTTAAGACATTCTCCCATGCAAGGGAGGGATCCACAACAATTAGTACCCCAGCCAATAATGTACCAGTTACCTCCCACACATCTCCTCCCCTTAGTGTGACACATAATCCCATTAGTACAGACACAAATTCCCTGGGTTACTGGATGTACCCCTAAACATAGGGTTACCCCTTTAAATGTTACATCCCCTGGTAGCCCTGATCTGGTTGAGACACATATCCAAAAATCATCCAGATCGGACCAGGGGTTCGGGAATTATGGAGGGAAGTTTTGACCGACTGCATGGCAAAAGTATCCAAAAATAGTTCCATGTATTTTCGCCCTGCAGTCGGTCACAGAAAAGGGAATGAAAACACATGAATTGCCTGGGTTATAGAGCCTGGGGAGGGTTTAAACGAATTCCCTTGTTCGTGGGGTTCTTTCTACTGAACGGCGGGTCATTCGGTAGTTTCCTCACGAATTCATGAAAGTCTGGAGGGCTCAGCGGTGTTTGCCTAGTCGAGTGTCCGATTTTAGTTCCAGACACTCGACGGCAAAACACAGCTGTTCGGGAGCTTAAGATGGCCGCCGCCACGTGTTCGTTTCCCAAATGGCGGCCACCCAGAGGACAAAACCACACATTACATCGATTGCCAATTACCCGTTTGCAACATTGTTGCAAACGGTAATTGGAGGCACACTTCTTCCTGGGTGGTCTGGTTGTTCGGTAGTTTCACTCAATATAATGAATGGAGTGATTCTACCGAACAATCAGGGGAATGCTGCATACACATATACAATTTAGCCGAACACACAGAAACATACATAATATAAAAGACATCCTTACTGTAATCTGCTACCAAGTCTTAAAGGGGTATTGTTCCTAAAAGTCATAATATGTCCCCGGATGGCCCTTAAAGGGCATTAAAAGTACAAATTTACCAGGGGCCATAGTCAGCAGGTAGGAGGCGGGCAGCCAGGCCTCTCCAAGGTCCAGTGGCGAGGCAGGTTCCGCCACACACAGTACTTCAAAATTAGACAAGTCTTCATTGATAGATGTATCTATACTTCTTTATTGCCTTTATGCTATATGGCAATACTTTGTCATAAGATTTAACTCTATTTTAGGTTCACTTGGAGGTTTTTATTGGTTTACAGGTCTGCGGGTTTCAAGATAAATTTCCATTCAGTGAATATGCCCTTATTCATTTCCTCTCCCTTTCCCTCCTTTCCTTCCTTCTCTCTCCCTTTTCTTCTTCACTTTTAATAAGTGTCTGTCAGTCCCATAGTCCCAGAGCAATCTTATTTGCAGATTTATTCAATAGTCTCTAGGTTAGACTAGATTTGCCCATACTATACAGGGAGTGCAGAATTATTAGGCAAGTTGTATTTTTGAGGATTAATTTTATTATTGAACAACAACCATGTTCTCAATGAACCCAAAAAACTCATTAATATCAAAGCTGAATATTTTTGGAAGTAGTTTTTAGTTTGTTTTTAGTTATAGCTATGTTAGGGGGATATCTGTGTGTGCAGGTGACTATTACTGTGCATAATTATTAGGCAACTTAACAAAAAACAAATATATACCCATTTCAATTATTTATTATTACCAGTGAAACCAATATAACATCTCAACATTCACAAATATACATTTCTGACATTCAAAAACAAAACAAAAACAAATCAGTGACCAATATAGCCACCTTTCTTTGCAAGGACACTCAAAAGCCTGCCATCCATGGATTCTGTCAGTGTTTTGATCTGTTCACCATCAACATTGCGTGCAGCAGCAACCACAGCCTCCCAGACACTGTTCAGAGAGGTGTACTGTTTTCCCTCCTTGTAAATCTCACATTTGATGATGGACCACAGGTTCTCAATGGGGTTCAGATAAGGTGAACAAGGAGGCCATGTCATTAGATTTTCTTCTTTTATACCCTTTCTTGCCAGCCACGCTGTGGAGTACTTGGACGCGTGTGATGGAGCATTGTCCTGCATGAAAATCATGTTTTTCTTGAAGGATGCAGACTTCTTCCTGTACCACTGCTTGATGAAGGTGTCTTCCAGGAACTGGCAGTAGGACTGGGAGTTGAGCTTGACTCCATCCTCAACCCGAAAAGGCCCCACAAGCTCATCTTTGATGATACCAGCCCAAACCAGTACTCCACCTCCACCTTGCTGGCGTCTGAGTCGGACTGGAGCTCTCTGCCCTTTACCAATCCAGCCACGGGCCCATCCATCTGGCCCATCAAGACTCACTCTCATTTCATCAGTCCATAAAACCTTAGAAAAATCAGTCTTGAGATATTTCTTGGCCCAGTCTTGACGTTTCAGCTTGTGTGTCTTGTTCAGTGGTGGTCGTCTTTCAGCCTTTCTTACCTTGGCCATGTCTCTGAGTATTGCACACCTTGTGCTTTTGGGCACTCCAGTGATGTTTCAGCTCTGAAATATGGCCAAACTGGTGGCAAGTGGCATCGTGGCAGCTGCACGCTTGACTTTTCTCAGTTCATGGGCAGTTATTTTGCGCCTTGGTTTTTCCACACGCTTCTTGCGACCCTGTTGACTATTTTGAATGAAACGCTTGATTGTTCAATGATCACGCTTCAGAAGCTTTGCAATTTTAAGAGTGCTGCATCCCTCTGCAAGATATCTCACTATTTTTGACTTTTCTGAGCCTGTCAAGTCCTTCTTTTGACCCATTTTGCCAAAGGAAAGGAAGTTGCCTAATAATTATGCACACCTGATATAGGGTGTTGATGTCATTAGACCACACCCCTTCTCATTACAGAGATGCACATCACCTAATATGCTTAATTGGTAGTAGGCTTTCGAGCCTATACAGCTTGGAGTAAGACAACATGCATAAAGAGGATGATGTGGTCAAAATACTCATTTGCCTAATAATTCTGCACTCCCTGTAATATGATAAACTGCACATTTATCAATACAATATCTCTTTGGACTTATCTGTATCAAATTTTCTGGTCATATGCCGGTTAGACTTCTTCTCCTATTTCAATTTCGAAGCCAGCTTATTCACCTTCATGTAGCCGTCATGAAGAGGCCTCTGGGCGTCGTTGTATTTAGCAGGTTTCTAACAATAGGGATTCCAGCGATGCACCGCTGAGGTCAATCAGGCAGCAGCGTGGGGAAAAAGCTGACCGCAAAGAATTGCTCCTCCAATTCAGCTCCTACACCGACATCCCCAGGTAGGTTCCAAGGGCATGGTGTCCACGAGGAGGGTGAGGATTGGAACACTTGTGTTTGCAGACGGGGATTCCCTACATACAGATGCTCCCCGTGTGTGCGCGGTCAGGTCATCCCACCCTCCTTCAGCCCTTGAGTTGGATTGTGTATGTGTGTGGTTGGCCGAGTATGATGTCAGTTGTTCAGCAGTATAACACCTTAAAGACACATGACATGTGTGACATGTCATGATTCCCTTTTATTCCAGAAGTTTGGTCCTTAAGGGGTTAATTCACACAAAGTGCCTGTTCGGTAGGTTTTATGTTTTAATGCCACGGGCATTCGTGTCTTTTGAAAATTTTCAGGCGCCCTCTTGTATTTCCTCACAGGGACTAACATTTGGGAGTTTGATATCAATGAATAAGTTGATCGACTATTTGTTACGTTCAATGCTGCGGCCGTTCGTGAGTTTTGAAATTCTTCAGGCATCATCTTGGATTTTCTCTGAGTTTGTATTTTGGCATATTTGTCTTCGCAAACTGCCAAATGCTGTTCAGTTTAATCAATGGAAGACCACCCAGGGTCCCAAAATTTCGTCAAAATCACTTTCGTATGATGCTGAAAATTGCATGATTTTGATATTATATGACGAAAAGTCATCATTTTATTAAAGACACAGAGGCGAGTATTGCTCATATTGCATAATTCTTTCTTTACTGTCCACCAATAGCAGCAAAGGATATAAACAGAATGAAAAAACAATGAGCATACACCTGTCCCAGTATAATAGGCAGCATTTCCCTTCCATTTCCCTCTTTCTGAAGATGCGACACCATAAACAAAGTCTATAACAGGAACATCAATATAGTCCGGTGAGAAGAACCGTAGAAACATTCAAACCAAGAAGAGGATCATCACTTCAATAACAGGGAAGCACAACGGGACGACTGCAGAACCAAACTCCATCTGCAGGGGATGCCCTCACATGCTGAAGCATGACATTCCACCGGATTGGATCATGCTGTGAAAACATAAGGAACAGGAGCCCAAGGGTTAAACCAGTACTTGAGACTAACATCAATGCCAGACGAAGTAAGGCCCTACATATATCTGCAGTGAAATAAATCAGATAGACCCAAACTGACATAGTTATACAACCAAACCCCTTCCAACACAGGCCCCTCTCACCCTACCAAACGAATCGATACATTTCCCCTATATAGTAAAACAAACTGGGTGGGAGACAAGAAAAGCATAACATGGGTGGGAAAATACTCACCTCCAAGTCTTTAATAAAATCATGACTTTTCGTCATGTAATAGCAAAATCATGCAATTTTATAACAAGACGCAGAGGCTCATATTGCAAGTTTAAAGCTGATCTACTACTGCAGCAAACATATGAGGAACTGGTCAAAAGTAAAATTCCCGGAAAACAGATTCCCTCGACCTGTCAGCCATTCTCATGAGATCCTCCAAACGCGCACCCGAAGCCATCATTGAAGATGCCGAGGTCCCCCTGACCGAATGCGCGCCAAAAAGCGCAGTATCAATACCGGCTTGAGAGAGTAACCATTTAACCCAGCGTGACAAAGTGGTGCTGGTGACGGGAGAAACGGAGGACGGATGGATAAAAATAGTCGGGGAGAGGATGCGGAACGGTGTAGTTTAGTGCAAACTTCGTAGTCGTGTAGGCAAGTCACCAGACACAACGTCGGCATAGTGGGGAAACTCAAATAGGATACTGACTTAATAGACGTTTTGGTGCATCTGGTAATATTGAACGTTACCCCCTCCGGGGTGTATGATCTGGCATAAAGTCCAGGGCCCGGACATCTGAGACCCTCTTGCAGGAGATGAGGCAGAGTAGACAGACCAACTTAGCTGATAACTGTTGCAAGGAGAGCGCAGAATTAGTGGGCCAAGAAGTGAGGAAGGATAACACCAAGACCGTTCGCCACTTGGTCTTGGAGAGGCCTGCTTGCCTTGCGACTATGGCCCCTGGGAGATTGTGCCCTTTAAAAACACTATTTGGGCTTATTGGCTTTTACAAGACTGATTCTGCCCCTTTAAATCCATGGGAAAATGTGCCTCTTCCCCTCCCCCTTTTTCCTGTCCATTGTTCTCCAACAGGGCATTGTCCCAGGTACACTGCCAGACCAGTTGAAACTGACTGCTTTGTCCCTCCTCAATCTCTCATCAGCACTTGCCATTGAAGACTTGTCTAATTTTGAAGTACTGTGCTTAAATACTCTGTAGAGACAAAGAACCTCTAATATTGAACTTTATATCAGTATTTAAACTCAAGGACGGAGAGGCGAATAAACTGTATTCATGAGATCTGAGCGCTTTTCGGACATATTGAGCGCTCAAATCCAAGCTATCTGGGGGTATGTTGGACATATAGGTTAAACATTGTATTATATGAGTTATGTATTTTTATGTAGTTTTTGTAACAGTTTTTGGACTTATAGATATTTTCTGTACCTGGAGATAATTGGCTTACTACACCCACTTAAGCCAATTATCTCCAGGATAGAGGAAAAGATAGACCGGCTGCACAGCCTAAATCTGTGGAACTGTTAAGGGCATGAAAGCCATGCTTGCAGTCGGTCAAACAGGACTTCCAACTATCTTTCGAACCACTGGATCAAATTGTATGATTTTTGGATATGTTTGTATACCGATTATGCTGGTTCAGAATATGTAACTTTTATGGTTATGCATGTATGGTTTGGAAGTTATGAATATTGTATAAAACTGTATATTTTCTGCCTGTGATAAATAAGTTAACCCATTGTGTTCAGTAATTATATCAGAGGCAGAAGGGAGGGGTTGTGTGCCTTAGCTGGGAGTGTCTGACTGTACTGTAATGCGTTTGATTGGTTGCTGTGTACCACAAGGTCCATGTGGGTGGAAAATGTGTATATAAGAGCAATAAAGCCTCAGTGCATTCTGTTCCTGTTTGGCCCTCAACACGTAGTCTTATATCGTGATTGGAGGGGAACTGCTATACACACACTGGGGATTGCTATGCTCTGCATACTCCCTTGAGCTCTAATCACTAAGCTCTTTAAGAGCTTGTTCCTGATACGCTCTCCTGGAATAGAGGTCTTTCCCACACGGTCCTGGATGTCGGAGGTTCATACAGGGTGGAAGGAAGGACAGAAGCTGATCCAGGGTGGAAGGAAGATGGCGACACTACCAGTTAAGCTATGGCGGTTGTGGAGTCTGCCGTAGTTATGGTGTCCGGTGCGGTGCTAGTGGTCCTTGTGGCTTGTGGCAAGCAAGGAAGTGTCCATCAACGGAAGGTACTCGGTTGGAGTACGGGTGAGTCCGTTACACTTGTCTTGCCCCAGAAACTTCTGGATCGCCATGGGCGTCCGCGTGATGGGAAGAATGGGGAACAGGTACTTGTCTCCTGGAAATTGGAATACTTGTGTTGGAAAGAGCCTCGTCCCGAGCCACGGGACTGAAAGTAGGAACGGACGGCCAGACGGCTCCTGGATCTGCCGGCCCTGGTGGAGACCCTGAAATACACGTTTCATTGAGGCTTGTCGAGGGCTGTAAATGCCCCTATGAAGTGTCACAGGTCTTTAATGAAGGAGTTGCCAAATAGTAAACTTTGGGCATCCTTACCAGCCTCTGTGAGGGCAAAGTTGGTGATCTTAGGCTCAATCTTGAATAAAATGGCTTTACGCCGTTCAATAGAGAGGGAGGTATTGACACTCCCAGCAATACAGATAGTCCTTTGGACCCAACCACGAAGGTATTCGGGGTCAACCATGCGATTCCCAGCTCTGGCGTCTTCACCAGTTCAAAAAGTTTTGTCAGTGGGCCAAAAATGTCCAGGTGTTTATCCTGGAATGATTTCAGGGCCGAGTCTAGTCCCTTATGTGGGTTCCAGCCCAATTTAGTCAGGAACTGGGTCATTTTAGGATCAACCTCAGGGGTATCGCACACTTTGTTTGGCACCATAGGCCTTGGACATTCTGCCCTCAATTTTGTTCTGTGCTGCTTTACTGAGCGGGCGTCGTACCCAATTTTCTAGGTACTTGGTTACATGGTCCACTGGGAGCCACTCCGCCGACCTCGGATGGTGGAGCTCATCCGGGTCGAAGAGAGGTTCGCCCAAAGAATTCATGAGGGTGAACCCCACAGCAGCGTGGTGAAGTGCCCCAGTGTCACTTCCAGATGTCTCTTCCTGAGCAGAGGGAAGGAGGTCAAGGCCCAGCTCCGCGGCATCAATGTCAGAGTCGTCACCTGATCCAATCATAGCCAGACCCAATTTTTGAGTCGGAGTCACTCTCAAGTTGTGCTCTGGCACATTTACATAGCCGCGCCCGTTCTGCCTGACGCGGAAAGGCTCTTTTGCGTGGATGGGACACGCTTTCTAGGGCGACTGCAGGTACGCCAGTCTTAACAATTCTGGAGGCAGAGGGAGAGGGATGCTTTGATTTATGGGTCGCTTTCCTGGGTGCGTCTCCAGGCGGGTCCACAGCAGTACGCGAGAGGGGCGTCGTGGAACCCGACAATTGACGTGGCAGGAGGGCCTGGGAGAGGGTAGAGGACATGGACCTCATGGCTGCCATTATGGCATCTGTCACTGAGCGCTGTAGCGCTAAGAATTGGGCCCCTTCAGAATGGATGGGTCTGTCTACCAGATTAGGTGGCGTGCCTGAGTAGATAGGAGTATCTCTCAGAAATAAAGGAGTATCTATCTCCAAAGAGGGTGGGGAGCTGGAAAGCATCCTGGGTTTGAGCATAATAGATGTGGAAAAACACTAATTTATTTACCTAAAATATAGAGTAGTATGGGTTAGTCACCCAAACTATAGGCAAAAGGAATAATAGAGATCTCACCAGGGCGCAGACCAGTGGCACATACACACACGAGGTAGGAAGGGAGACAGGAAGTCAGAAAAATGGCTGCCGCCAATCTCGCGAGATTTGCGGCAAAAATCCTGTGAATTCGTCAAGTTAGAGAACCAAACGTTTGGTAAAAGACGAATTCATGAGAACAAATAGACGAATGGAAGGAAGAGGAAAAACAGACGAACGAGCAGACCGTTTGAATAAAAATTAGTAGAATGCGGCAAACAGACGAAAGATGCTATATGCCGGTAAAACCAATGAACGACGTGTTTGCGATGAATTTAGCCGAATGGGCTTGATTCATGCACTAAAACAGCCAAACAGAATGGAGTAACAAAGCGCAAAATGGCGCCAAAAGACAGGGAGAGAGAGAAATGGAGCCAAAAGGTGGCGAGGAGGAGATAAGAAAAACTGAAAGGAGATAAGAGCACTAAAGGAAATTTCCAGTTGGAGGGTTACAAAAAAAAAATGTCACAAAGAAGGTCTGGAACCCTGGGAGGTAACAATCTATACATAGTGTAAAACAATCATAGATAAATAAACAGAGAAAAAAATTCTGAATAAGAAAAATTTAAATAAAAAAATAATGAATCTACCAACAGATATGAACGCTAGAGTAATAAATGACAATAAATAATATCAAAAACAAGAAATCAATGAATAAATAAGCCATATATATATAAGAGAAAAAATATGTTTTGTACTTATCTTTGGAGCAGCAAAGAAAGAGGTAAATGGAATAGAAGTGCAGCCTATTATACTGGGACAGGTGCAGGGAGGGGCCTATGTTACTGTATGCTCATTATTTTTTCATTCTGTTTATATCTTTGCTGCTATGGGCGGACAGTAAAGAAAGGGTTATGCAATATGAGCAATATGAGCCTCCGTGTCTTGTTATAAAATCTGTTTGTATGCACGATGGGAGAGCTCACAGGATCTCCCGTTTCGGACTTTAGTTTGAATGACATCCCTGTTCGATTTTTTTAAGTTATAAATGGCGTGGCCATTCGCAGCTTTTGCAGCTTTTCAGTCCCCATCTTGGACGTTCGTGTAAAAGTTACTTTCTCAGTGAAATTCAACAAATTTGTCGGTTTGAAGGTCTTCTTGTGCATTCGTATGTTTCATAAGCTAGTACAATTCACATGAAATCTCACATATTGAAGTAGGATTTGAAAGAGTTTTCGTTCCATTCATTGCAGAGATTTAATGAATGGTGGCCATCTTGGCTAGCAGCCAGGCCACGCCCTGTCCTCTGACCTTCTGATGTGCCTTTCTGAACTTTATATGTGTGCTATTTTATTCCATATGTTGTAGTTTTTATGTGGTTTTATATGTTTTTTTTTATTTAGGTGATTAAATACTGAAGAAGATATTATCTATATCTGGATCACTGTACTTTTTTTTCCTTTTACTGTACTTCAGATAGATACCTTACCATTGTATAGTTATTAAAACTATTACATAAAATAAGCAGCTTTGAGGTCTCTCTATCATCATTAACAATACTTCTTCTTTACTTAACTATAGTAAAACTTCATAGGTTTAACTTTTAATTCATTGTATGTTCCCCTATTTTTTTCCTCCTGCCCCCTACCCCATCCGTTTCCTAATTAAGTGTTCTTGCATAGCAAGACCACTTATTGTTATCTCACATATATATTATTATTCTTATTCTTATTCTAGCCAAATTTACATAGACAAAAATTTACCAAAACGTGCAGATTGTTCCCGATCGGATTGCTATTACTTTGTGGAACGTTTCGCCGAATGGTTCACGGAATATCGTCGTTATTGTGGCGCAATTTGTCCCATAGGAATGAATGGCAAAGCTAGAGTGGGAGCTGGCAAAAGCTGAAAAATCAGGACGTGATTTCTAAACTGCCACTGCCATAGTCCTGATAGTTTTCACAATATCATCATTTGTTTGCAACTAACGCCGTCCATTGACTTTCATTGAAACTTCACTCTACAAAGCTCAAATTTGAAGTGCAATTTCTAAACTGCGACTGTGCCTTCATTTTTAATACTTCAGAAACATACTATGCATCAAAACGTAGGTCTGGGTCTTGTGATTCTCACAATATAAAGCTCTTCACTGTAGGATTTATAGTTTTTAAAATACGACCGTTTGAAGATGGCAACCGCCAAAATACTCTGACCTGTGCCAGGCTGCAGCAGCAAGTGATGTCATAGACAGGGCCTTTTGAACACCTGCTAATGTTTTTATAAATGTATGGTTTAATGTAACTGTGCAACAACGTTGCAATTAAATGTGCTATATAAATGATAAGTTACTCCGCCCACTCCAGTTGTAGACTACTGGTGGAGGCAAGAACACTTCACACAATTTCCCCAGAAATTTTAGCTTTTCTAGTTATCCCTATATTATCCCTTTTAGTCTCACTTTCTTATCTGACTTTTCCCTATCTTTATTTGGAGAGAGAGGGCCCTTTTGTCTCTTTGATTGAACTACCGTCCTCAATTATTTTCTTTTATACGTCCATTTGACCCATCCATTCACTCTTTATTTAATTGCTTTTTTTGTCGGACATGGAAGGCGGGTGAATGGGAAAACCCCTTGCCACTTCATTACATAACATACTATTCATCTCTCTGTCCCCCTCCTTGTTTCATTCCATTTACCTGGATGAGAGACCCGCGATAATTTTATTTTAAAAATTCTAATGTATCTATACCAATATTCTATTTGTGTGTAATTCTATTGGCACTACAACCATATGTGTTATAAGGTGACCTTATCAATGTTGCACTGCCAACATCTATTAGATGTATTTGGATATATTTGTAGCAGAACCCCTCTGGCTGTCCAACACATTTCCTTCATAATTTTTTATTTGAAAATAAACGTTTTTAGTATGAACTTCTATTAGACTGTGTATAGGAAGGTGTACCCCTCCCCCGTTTCCTGTCCCATTGTTCTCCAGCAGGACATTGTCCCAGGCACACTGCCAGACTAGTTGGAACTGGTTTGGGCTGGAAAGTTTGGGCTGGAAAGCCATGTTTCAGTGGTCCTAAAGGGAACTCAACCTAACTTTTTAACCTCCATAACTCCCGAACCCCTGGTCCGATCTGGGTGATTTTTGACTATGTTATTCACCCAGATCAGGGCTATCAGGGGATACCACATTTAGGGGTGCACCATATGTATTTGGGGTACATCTAAAACTTGGGGAAAAATATGTACATTTTAATTCTGTTAACAGATAAGCTGATGGGAGGAGATGTGTGGGTTGTACCTTGTACTTTATTGGTTAATGTACTAATTATTGTGGGTGGCTCCCTTGCATGGGAGCATTGCATAAAAGCAGGGGTTGTGTGATTAAAAGTTAGTTAAGTTCTACTCCTGATACTGTGTGTCATCCAGTTATTGGGAAAGGTGATGGGATATTACTGGATTGCCTTGCTGATTGTGCTTGTTACCCTATTGGATTTACTACTTGTTCCTGAGCCATTCTAGGATACCAGCAGAAATAGGCTGTGGGAAATCAGCTCTCCGCAACATTGGTTGGCAGCGTCGGGATCCAGGCTCACAGAGGAACAAGTACCAGGAAAGGCAACAGCACCAATGGGTCACGGATGGAGATCGATTACACCACATTAAAGCGATCCACTTTAAAGGATCTTCTGGAGGCAAGGGGTATCTCCGCCAGCAATAAGACCAAGGCAGTTCTGGTTGTGGAAGTCATGGCTGAATACAGAGCAGAGGGTGGTTCGGCTCTGGTACAGAGCAACCCAGCTGAGGAACAGGAGCGGTTGGAATTTCAGAGAGAACTGCAATCATTCTACGGGGAAAACCCACCAGCGGATATTATCTCCAGAACCATGACGGAGGTGCAGGAGTTTGTGCTGAGACGAAGGGTCCAGCAACCTCCAGAGAGGAACCAAACAGTGCCCATGGTACAGGAGAGCAAGCCAAAGATACCGTATCAGGCATTTAAAACCTATGTGGAAGCAGAGGAAGATATTGATGCATTCCTCGAGGACTTTGAGAGACTGTGTAACCTACATAAGATCAATATTGAGGATTGGGTCCCCATTTTAGCAGGTCGGCTAACGGGGAGAGCGGCAGAGGTGTACCGCACGGTACCAGACGAGGAATTAAGGGATTACAACCGGGTTAAGGAAATCATACTGGCCACATATGCCATGACACCAGAAGCATACCGGAGGCGGTTCCAGGAGCTTAAAAAGACTGGTACTCCCATCATACCCTATGTGCTGGAGTTCCGGAACTGACTGGAGGAATTAACCCGAGTGGTACGGGAGAACTTTCAGGCGGCTCAGACACGCCAGCGCACCTGGTATGATCCGAGCACCAGGGACCATAGCTTTCAGGTTGGGCAGAAGGTTTTAATTTTAAAACCCGTCCTGCATGACAAGCTACAGGCCGGGTGGCGGGGCCCTTATAAGGTGCTGGAGCAGCGATGTGACACCACCTATATAATTGGTCCATGTATCGGCTCGGGGGGGGGGGTGCGACGCATGCGTTTTAAAAATGTGTTTTAGGAGGTATACATGAAATAAAGAGACAAAAGATGGTACAGTATTGTATGGAATAAGTGGGCTAGTTTGATGTCAGTGAGTGAAAATAAACATACATTTTTAAGAGCCTTTTCTTTAGATTTAGGCTCTAAACATTAGCACTTCTGTGTCTTTAAGGTAGACAGCAATACCCCTCTTATAGCTTTGGTTTCTCTCTGTTCCTCTCCATGATATAATATATATAGAAGAGGAAACAAATAGAAAATCTCTAGGTGTAGTATATCAAGTTATAGAGTGGATTGATCCAAACTATAATAGAAGATGGGTGCTCACCTTTTTTAGAGCCTTTTTTTTTTGGTAACTGGCCCTAAGTGTGCTGGCTTTGTGTCAAGTTGCAGAGTCACACTACTCTTATCAGAACCAGGTACAATATGCAGATAGAGGTAAATGATGAATTTATTGAAGATATATAAAAATTTAAACATTAAAATATAACATAAGAAAAAATAATAATAAAAGATGTGAATAATATACAAGTATTCCTCTTATCGCCAAGATGCGTTTCGCCTCATTTTTCGGCTTCCTCAGTTGGCGTAATCTCCATTGTACTTTGTCCGGTTTTTGTAGCCTTTCTTCTTTTTTTTTTTTTATATATATTTTAGTTTTTCAAACTAAATTTTTGTTTTAACATTATCAAAATACGTACAATATCTCAATGAGCATTACAAATATACAAATAAATATGTTCCCATTAAAGCAGATGTCTATAAAGTACTTTTTATGCCAACAATAGTTCGTATAACTTTAAATACATACACATAAGAATCCATACATTACAGAGCTAAAATAAACCGCAATAGGATTACAGTATCTATAAATTACATAGATGGCAGAATTGAGGTATCACCATACACCATTCACACTAAAAGACACATACACTCCCGAGGAACCAGCATTATTTTAACCATTTATGCCTTTACTTCCCATATGGGTGCAACTTTCGCTAGTTTCTCTCCGGAATCAAACACACTGCGGGGGCATCTCAAACTTTCTATATTATAATCCTTCATTACAAGCCATAAACTTGTCAACTATATTTTTCCACCTACTGATTTTACTCAGACCCTCAGAGTTTCCTTGAATTATTCCAGTTTCCATTTTCCATTGGTATATTATTTGTTTTTTAATTTCAGCCCACTCTAACACTTTATTGCTTTTCCAGTGCCTAGCTGCCATTAAAATGTGAATTATTAACATGCTTTTTTCAACAGGCATAGGGGGCCATTCCTGATGTAACAAAAAACTCTGTGGTGTGAAAGGTATATATATCTGACAGGTATTATAAATCTGTTGATAGATATTCTTCCATGTATTGTTTAAAAATTGACATTGCCACCATATATGGAGATAATCTCCTTTCCCATCATCACATCTCCAACAAGCATGATTCCTATCTTTATACATTTTAGCCAGTTTTTATGGGACCAAATACCATCTGTTTATGAGTTTATAAAAATTCTCTACTATATTAAGACAATGTACCGATTTATTTACCTTAACTATCGCACTTATAATATCTTGCTCAGTAATTTCAATATGTAGATCTTTTTCCCACTTGTTCTTAAATTTCCAGACATAGGACTTCTTAGAGTCCTTTAAAAACTCATAACATCTAGTAATATGGCCTTTAATTCTTTGAGTTTCCAGAATCTTTTTAAGATTACTTGAGTTTTTATTAAACTGGAAATCTAAGAATTTCGCCAACTAAAACTTAATTCCTAAATATGTAACTATCTCCTTGTTATCAATCCCAAACTCTGTTTGTAGCTGGTTGAATGGCTTGATTTCCTTTCTATCTATAATCTCTTGGATATTCTTAATTCCCTTCTGTGACCATCCGCTGATATTAATATCCTCAATATTCCCCTTAATCACCTCTATGGGTAAGAATGGAAACAATCTATATTCTATTTTACAGTCTTTCTTAATTTTATTCCAGTATCTCAAGATATTGTCAATAATAATCGAATTTCCTGAACATACTGGTTTGCTCTTATTTTTCTCCTTTCTTGTTGCCCAAAATAGGGCGTTCAGATTATCTGTCTCTTCTAGTGATTGCTCTATTTGGTACCAAGCTTGATCTTTTTGATCTGTACTTAAAGGCCTTTCTTCTAATTATCCAATCCAGATCTTCCAGTAGTTCTTCATGATGCTCACTTAGTGTCACGTCACTTCCAGTTGCCTTTCGGAACTCCCAATACCAAGATGCACTTCACTTCCAACCTGTCTCTTCATGTTTTTGGTTTGCAAAATGATTTAACCCATTAATGTATTGGGTTAAAAACTCAATGTCCGTTCTGTTTAGCAGTCCATGGTGGTATCTATATACAGTTTACTCACAAAGGATATACATTAAAAAAAAGAAAGAAAAAAATGTGTACATAAAAACGGAAGATAAATACATAATAGTGAATAGAAGTAACAAAATTTGTTTTTTTTTTATATTCTTTATTTTTGTTTGTACATGCATGGACAATCTGGTTTGCTATGCCACAACAGTTGTAGCAGACCCTTTATTATTATAAGAACGAGAAACACATCATGGCATGTTAAAAAAAAACAAAAAAAAAACTGTGCACATTTTAAATTATTTTAATCTAGCAGGTAGATTAGCAGGGTTATCTGGCAATACAGGTGCTGAAACTTTGTCATGTCATAATAAGCGGTTTAAACTTCCCTGTTTGTCTGTAGCAGTGTTATAGGGTAGGGCCCGCAGTGTTACGGCTAGTTGTGCAAACATATCAATAAAAAGAGTGAATTTACAGACAATGTCGTTTGAAGTTGTGTGTGAGTGGGGTTCAGTCTATGACATCGCAATCAGGGGGGTTGCGTTGGCACCCTGAGGGTCATTTGGGCAGTCTGTTTGGGTGGGCTTAGCTTAGCGCCCGTTCACCCTCGGTGTTAGCTACGGTTTGCCTGTGTGGGCAAGCTACGCGCAGTTGAATCCCCGTGGCTGCTCCCTCTGGTATGTGTGATGTGCGCAGGGGTGATCTAGAGCATTCGAGTGGGGTGTTCTGTGAGTGTTCCCTGCGTTGCCTCCAGTATCGTCCATTGGTGTGTCGGTGGGCACTGGGATCGTAACAGATGCCCTGTATACGACCCAAAACAAACATACTTTACCCTTAGACCACCCAGAGCAGTCGTGTGCTGTCAATTGACCTTATTGACACTGTTTCAAACTGCAACTCTGAACATTCTAAGTGGCTCACTGGGTGGCCGTTAATTTGTATGCACGAACACTATCTTGTTTTG
Organism: Pelobates cultripes; assembly: GCA_933207985.1. Classification (NCBI taxonomy): domain Eukaryota; kingdom Metazoa; phylum Chordata; class Amphibia; order Anura; family Pelobatidae; genus Pelobates; species Pelobates cultripes. Next base: position 148,294,137 of record OW240919.1, read on the forward strand.
TGAAACACGTCCAGCGGAGTTTGGTCGTCCAGTGTATGGAACTATTTTCAGACACGCAACGGCCCGAACACCGCTGAGACTTCCAGGATCGCTTAGCTTTGTCCTATTCCATCCGAAAGAGGCGGTGTTCGGTGAAAACCAACTCCCGAACAAAGAGGCACACGACTAACTTCCACACAAACAGTTATTCGAGACATTTCACACAAAGTTATTTGAGACATTTTTTGATGTTTTAAAGTGCAAAAGCTGATTTTATGGAATTATTCTGGGCAGGAGCCTCATGTGTGGTCGGTCAGAAATGGGACTTCCATACAACTCCCGAACCCCTGAACCAATCTGGTTAATTTTGTAATATGTTGCTCACCCAGTTGCTCAGGGGATATACTTTTTATGGAATTTTGGGGTGTTTCCAGAAAGTGTATAAAATGTGATCTTTTTTCATTTGGAGATAATGGAGTTGATACAGTAATTAACTCAATTATCTCCCAAAAAGAGGGGAAGGATTGTATGCCATGTGTGGGAGTGCCTCAGACTGTAATTCTATTGTGATTGGTGTATACCTTTGTGACCCTGTCCCCAACAAGGTCCATGTGGATGTCACCTTTGCTTGGGGACATGCATAAAAGGCCAGTGTGGCTACCATTAAACCATTCCTGCTTAACCCTCAACATGTAGCCTGGTCTCATGATTGTAGGGAATCTGCTTCGCAGCTATATCACTAGCTCTTGTAAGAGCTTCACAACATTATTGGATTTGTGGTCGGCTGCAATACCTACTGGAGAACCCTGCAGCCCTGCTCCTACTAAGGGAATAGTATGTCTCTGACGGAAAATACCCCTTCATACTCGGGGTGTACGTCACACTCCTTAACATTGTTGCCTTGTCGTATCTCTCCATATGAGGGAGACCTAGGCCACCACAGGATCTGTGTCTATTCAATATGAGATTCTGGGTTGTTTATGTGCCCAGATGAAGGTGGTAAAGAGGCGTTTAAGCTTGGCAAAGAAGGATTTGGGTATGGCTATGGGTAGTGTTTGGAACAAGTAAAGTATTTTCGGAAGGATATTTATTCTGCAGAGCCAGGAAAAGTGTGGTTTTTGCCAGGCCTGCAGGTCCTTGGAGATGGATTGGAATAGTGGTTTGTAATTTAAGTCAAAGATGGAGGTTAGGGTAACTGACAGGCGTATGGTACGTGATGTCTTTGTCTGCCCATGTGAAAGGAAATTGCGATGTTAGGAGTGCGCACGTCTGAGGGGCCATTTGCAGTGGTAGTATTTCACTCTTTGAAAAGTTGACCTGGAAGTTTGAGAGTGTGTTGTAAAGGGATAGTTCCTCCATCAGGGGGGGAATTGAGGATTTGAGCATTTGTATAGTCAAGAGAAGGTCGTCTACGAATGTGATTAATTTATATTCTGCTTGTTGTACTCGTATGCCCTGGATGTTTGGGTTCTCCCTAATTCAGGATTGTATGAATAAAGAGGAGGGGGAACAGGAGGCAACCCTGTCTCATTCCGTTCCTTATGTGTACTGGGTCTGAGAGTTGGCCATTGATCCAGAGCCGCGCAGTAGGGAAGGAGTATATGGCCTGTATCCAGCAAGGGCCTAAGCCCAGCTTTCGCAGATTGGTTATTAGTAGCGTCCAATCTACTCTATCAAACGCCTTTTCCATGTCAGTGGAGAGTAGGAGGCTGTCGGCAGCGTTTTGCAATGTGGTATTGTGTTTGGCTTCCCTATTTGGAACAAATCCGGCTTGGTCAGGGTAGATCAGGGTTTGGAGTATGGGACGTAGACAGTTAGCTAGAATCTTCGTAAATAGTTTTAAGTCTAGGTTGATTAGGCAAATCAGACGGTAGCTGCCACAGCTGGTTAAGTCTTTACTGGGTTTAGGGATGATGGTTGTGTGCTTCTAGGGATGCCGTAGGGAGGAACACTGTTTTTGCAAGAGAGTTAAAGGCTTGCACAAAAGGTGTCATGAATGTCTTGTAGTATTTCTGGCTGTGAACCCGCCCGGGCTTTTCCCTAATTTAAGTTGGTTTATGGCGGATTGGACTTCGTCAGATGATATTGGGGCGTCTAGGGTGGGCACTAAATTTGTGGGAATGTTTTGGTGGATTCCGGAGGTTAGGAATTCCTCGATGTCTTGCTCTGAGGGAGAGGAGTCCCTGAGGTTGTAGAGGTTGGTATAAACATTGTGGAAGGAAGTCAGGGAGTTTTTTAAGATAAGGTTCATGAGGCTTTCCTGATTTTAGAGATGAAAGTCGATTGCCTTTGTTGCTTCAGGGCATTTGCGAGCAAGCGACCGCATTTGCCCCCTTGAGAGTAGTAAGAGTGTTTTGTGTGTACGAGTGCGTGTTTGATTTGGGCATTTAACAGGTCTTGTAGTGCTGATCTCTTAGCTGTGAGGCTCGTGTACGTGCTTAGTCTTGTATCCTGTTTGTGCATGGTTTCTAGAGTCTTAATTTCATCTTTAAGATGTTGGATTTTGGCCTCCCTGAGTTTCTTGTGTCTGGATGCCAGCGTGATTATTTCTCCCCGTTACATGCACTTATGTGCTTCCCATGTGACGGGGGTGTGTGTGTCGGGGGTTGTATTGGTGGTGAAGTAGGTATGAAGGGACTCCCTGAGGTGGGAGACTATGTCGGGGTCATTAAGGAGGAGGTAGTTCAGTTTCCTTTGGAATGATTTCTGTGGGAGATTGGGGATTGTTATGTCAAGTGACAGAGGTGCATGGTCGGACCACGTTATCGAACCATAGCTGCTTGATTGTATAACCTGTGTGGGATAAAGACCATGTCTAGTCTAGAGTATGTGCGCGTTACATATGAGTAATAGGAAATACTTTGTCGGATGGGTGCGCCAACTATCATATAGTTGAGCCTGGTCCAACAATTTTGTCATTTGGTTACGTGCCGAAGTTTGGTATCTCGTAGTATGGGATGTTGTGTCCAGTAGGGAGTCTAGGGATAAGTTAAAGTCCCCCCCAAGGATATTTTTGCCAGAAGCTCAAGGAAGCAAGGTGAATGGTTAGAGTTAGGACACACCTAAGAGGTCTGCCTTGATGTGGCAGGTGGGCATACCCTCTCATGGCCATTGGAGGTAATTAAAAACCTCTATTTGTTTAAAAATACATAGGGATGTGGAAAGAGCGCAGGTAACTTTTTTCCTTTGGTTTTTACTATATGTATTTTGGCTGATGTGTACTATGGTCATTGCTGTCGCCCAGGAGTAATGGGAGTTTGAGCGCAGGACGTTTCTTTGTATTTGTATTCACTTTTGTATCACACAGCTAGGTTACAATGCTGCTGCCCATCCCAGGTGTTCCCTATTAAGGGTTAATAAGCATGTAGGGATGTATATAAAAAAATACCCCTTTCTGTCTCAGAGATATTTTTGCCAGAAGCTAAAGGAAGCAAGGTGAATGGTTAGAGTTAGGACCCACCTAAGAGGTCTGTCCTGACGTGGCAGCTGTGCATACCCTCTCATGGCCATTGGAGGTAACTAAAAACCTCCATTTGTTTAAAAATACATAGGGGTGTGGAAAGAGCACAGGTAACTTTTTTTTCTTTGATCTTAAAATGTAACATTAGTGCAGCAGTCAATGCCGGCCTTGTGAGAAGGTGTCCCATAGCATATAGCATTTGGCATCTCACAATAGGTACGGGATTGGGAGTGCCCCGGTGAGTCCCCCTCTCTGTCCTCAGAATAAAGGTTACTTGCGTGACCAGAGTCTTGGCCGCAGCTTACTCTATGCTCGTTCTTATCTTGGCTTGCCAGCCGTTGCGTTGCGGCAGTCTCGGGGGTGCGTTTGGTGGAGGAATAGGGCCATACCAGTCCGTGATTTGAACATTAGGGAAGTCCATTGCTCTCAGGAACACAGGCACGTCTTGCGGGTTTGCAATGGTATGTGAGGCACCTTTAAAGGTGGCAGTGAGTGTGAAGGGGAATCCCCAGTGATATCAAAGGTTCCTGGTGCCTTGCTTTCCAGTGATGGGTTTCAGCGCCCTGCTGGTATACAGCCACAGGAGCACCATGGTAGAGAAGTGGTTGTTGAGAGTGTCTCAGGGCTTCCAGCTCCTTATTTTTACATTACAATTAGTGGAGCCTGTAATTTGCCATTATTTCCGTTACATCAACTATACACTTAGCTTTAGTCTGGCTTCAGTATTTCTCCTGTGTATCTTATTCATGCATCATGAGGTGCTCAGTGTTCTTTTTTGTATTCCTAGGTTGCCTATCGTTTTGCTCCCTAGGGGCAAGGCTGCATTCAGACAGGACCTCTCACTCGAATTACACGCCATCCTTTCCCCTCCTCCAGCCCTGGGTAAGCCACCAGCATGAGCTATCCCTTCTCCTTAACTCAAGCGCTTTCCAGCCACACACCACGAGGACACCGGCTACGTGTGCCTACATCATCGCTGCTCCCCTCTACCGATGGGATCACTGTACATTTATATCCTGACTTTGAGGAGTATTTTAATGTATGTTGTGGCGGTCACCCGGATAAGAATACAGGTTTCACCGCCAAGGACGTATTTTTCCCCCTCTCAGGAACAATGCTGCACCAAATCCAATAGTAGTATTGTTGAAGATTATAGTTTTCCAAGAAATATAACTCCATAGCAGGTATAGCTTTCCCCCACAGACATTAGTCGAGACTTAATGCTGGGAGTGAACTGACTTTATTATGGGCCACAAACAGCCCTTTTTTTTTTTTGGTATGGAAACAGCGGTATGACATTTGTATAGTAAGCATCACAGTTTCACATAGTAAATGAATGACATAATATAGGTGTGGAATAATTACAATACATAAATGTTATACAGATTATGTTTAACCCACATGGGTAAAGTTGTCGCCGTCCGCCAAGGGTTTTTGAATTTTTTGGTAAAGATTTGCATTATAATCAGCCATGTTTGTAAACAAAACTTGGTGGTTCCGCCTTACTGCGATGCCTACGCATGCAATGGGTTACATGTAAATGTGAGTATACACATTGCGTATTTTAGTTAAACCATGTCATTGGTGAACCAATGCGTAATTGTATGCCTTGCTTTCCATATCGACCCCTTAGATGTAGGGGTATGTCCAAGAAAAGAGAAGTAGAAAGTAGGAAGAAAGAAGGGGGGGGAGAGGGGAACGTGGGGAATTTGTTGTAACGAATTGTTCTCTGATAGGGCAGTGCACAAGAGTGGCACGGAGTGGTGGGGGGAGAATCATCAAGCCTGCCACTCGCCGGGATGGGCAGCGGCCTCAGTCCTCACCCAGTGCGCTGTCATCCCATAGGTCCAAAATCTTATGGAAAGCTTTATTGGACCCCCGAACTCTGGCTGTTAGGTCGTCCATTAGTCTTATCTCTTTAATTCTAGCTATAATTTCTGTCATGCCTGGGGTGGTTGGCTTCAGCCAAGAGGCTGCTACCGCCTTCCTAGCGTAATGTGATCTTGTGGATAAGCTTTTGTTCAGTTCTGGTCCATCCCTCCAGCGATCTATTAAGTAAGTATACCCAGGGGTCTAATTCTACGGTCCTGGAAAACACCTGCCTCAGTAGGTTTTTAACTAGGTTCCAGAATCTTACCATACTGGGACACTCCCCCCACATGTGTAGATAAGAACCCTTGAGACCGCAACCCCTCCAGCATACATCAGTTGTAGTTTTGTGCATTCAAAATAGTTTAACCGGGGTGGTATATCACCGAAACATCGTTTTAAAGGATTGTTCCTGGAGGGTCACACATACAGAGGTGGTAGCACTTGCCTCCCATGTCTCCTGCCATTCAATCCCTTCTAGTACGTCACCCAAGTCCTGTTCCCACTGATCAGCATACGTTAGTCTACCCCATTCCATTGTCTCTGAGCAGAGATGGGCGTACAGTAGCGTTATCGTACCCTGGGGTAATCTCTCAGTAAGGGACCAGCGCTCAAAAAACGTCAGTGGTTGTAAAGCAGCGCTTCTGATGTGTGGTTGTTTTACAAAATCTTTCAGTTGGATATATCTAAAAAAGTCGCTCGGCTTGAGATGCCTCCCTTGTGCGAGGTCGTCAAACCCCACTATCTCGGTGCCTTTGTATAAGTGGCATATTCTCTGGAGTCCTGTATGCTCCAGGTTCCTGAAGTCTCTGCCCGGGGTGAAGGCCTTATTACGGAGAAAGGGCATCAAGGGGGAAGGTGAGGATGCTAGATTATATTTTAGATGTGTTAGGTCCCACAATCTAAGTAAATTCAAGATCGCTGGGCAGGTAACCCTGATCATGGGTCTATGTTCTTTTGGTACCCACATGGCGAATTGCGGAAGATCGGCTCCTATCATGGGCGATTCTATATCTACCAATTTCCTTTCGCCTGGGGGTGCTTGCCACATCGCTACCTGCGCTAATTGAGCAGCCAAGTAGTAGTAATACAGGCAGGGCAATCCCAGTCCTCCCCTCGTCTTGGGTCTATAAAGGACCTGTCTAGACATTCTATGACGTTTATTTTGCCATATGAAGGCACCCATGGATTGTTGCAGTGGGAGTAACTGGGTTTTGGATAGGTGTATGGGCAGTGCCTGGAACATAAATAGGATGCATGGCAAGATGTTCATTTTCACGGAGTGAATCCGTCCTACCCATGATATCGGCTTATCCAGCCACTTTTCGAGATCTCTCGTTAGGGTTTTCATTAATGGGGTGTAGTTGTAGTGAAACAATTTTTCAGGGTCCGCGGTCAAACGTACTCCTAGATATTTAATGGAGGTGTGTTCGATCTGTATGGTGTGTTCGTCCCCTATCGCTGCCGCGTCCACTGCCGACATACCCACCAGGAGTGCGCTAGACTTAGACATATTAACTGTAACCCAAAATCTCCCTGTAGCTCTGGAGGGCCTATTGCAATGCTGCCATGGAGTGGGCTGGGCTCGTAAGAGTCAATAGCACATCGTCGGCGTATGCCGAGACTAGGAACTCCCTTCCCCCCACTGTGATTCCACGTAGTCTTGGGTGGATGTCTGCGGGGCCACCAAGGCCCTTTTGCTTGTAATACTATAAAAATTCTGCGGCAGGAAACGTGTGTGGTTATAAAGTTGCTAGTGTGTCCCTTATCGTCTAGGGTGCAAGATACCTAAATACTCCAGGTTCTCTGGGGCCCAGCCTCCGTGGCTGATATAACCATATTGTCCTGGGAACATATGGAAGTCCCTGAAGCGTCCCAATATAAGAATTTGTCCCCTTCAGAGCATCGTGTCCAGAACTGGACCAGGCCTGTTGATCTTCGGCCAGGGCATCCCTGTCCCCTCCCAAATTTGCCGCTCGGCCCATTAACCCTCCAGTCTCATTGCGGCACGGTCTAGAGCTTGGTGGCCTGTTATGAACCCCCAGGGGTGTCCCGCCACCTGCCATCGCAAAAAAGACCCCCTCCCAAAGAAGTCCCCTCTCAGTCTCCTACATTCGCCTGCAGGTATGTGCAGTCCCCAATTAGCTGTAGTCGGACCCTGCCCCTTTCATACAATATCCTTCAGTGCCGCTGATGCCTCACGTCTCCGACCTCCTGCCACTCCGTGGGTAAGCTGCTCAGTTCTTCCGTCACTGCGGGCACTGCAGGTAGGTTGAGTGGTGGTTGCAACCCCAGGCTTCGGAACAATTGTTGTGGGTCTCCGCCGGGTGCGAGGACATGCGTTCGGCCATGTTTGAATGCCAGGATTTTGAAAGGGAAGCCCCATGCGTATCTTATCCTGGCCCATCGTAGGACTTTGGTTATGGGCCTCCATTCCTGTCGGCACTGTAAGGTGCTGGGAGCCAGATCTTGATATAGGGTGATTTTGGCTCCTGGGTATTTTATGGGACCTTCCCGGCTCTTCCGCAGTAGGGCCTCCTTCGTTTGATAATGTAGGAAGCGTATTACGAAGTCCCTTGGAGAGGCTGTGTCCGCCCTCCGGACACGCAGGGCCCTGTGCGCCCTCTCTATAGTCCATTGGTCTGTTAGAAGATCAGGCAGCAGGGGCCGCAACACCTCTAGCACAAGGTCTCTTACTGGGGCCTCATTCTCCCTCTCTGGTAGGCCTTGCAGGCGGAGGTTATTATGCCTCGATCTGTTGGCCATATCTTCCATCATCAATTCCGCTTCTGCCATGCGGTGCGTGAGGTTCTTGACTAATTTTGCCAGGATCTGTATTGCATTGCCAGAGGCCGTGTCGTCGCTGAGGGCCGCACGTGGCGAGGGCAGTTGTGATGATAAGCCCTCTCCTGCGCCATCTTGATTCTCGTGTTGACCGGCTCTCTGGGCGGCAAAGAGGCCACCACTGTGCTGTTTCCATCTGGTCCTCTTTTGGGTACTTTCTTAGGTTCTCGCTTCTCCATCGGTAGGGTTATCGCGTATTTTAATTGCTTTTGTGGGCTAATTGCAGCGTGGTCGGAGCGTAGCTCTAGTCAGACCCGTCCAGCTTCCTTCACGGTCAGGCCACGCCCCCCCACACACACAGCCTTTTATGCATAGACCCCTACATGGGGTTTCTCACACAAAAATACAGGGTCTTTTCTCCCAAGATCCTCTGTGCCTGAGGGATAATTGCATGAAAAAATACTATAACTTAATTATCTCTCAGGTACACCCCAAAACAGATATAATAGAACTATATCTCCGGATAGCCTTTCAGCACAATGTAATGTGCACCTTGATTACAAGCCAAAATTAATAATAATAATAATAATAATAATAAAAAACTTTTTTACCCCAGTGGCAATTTGGCTGTGTTTGTGGGATCTGAGCACTTTTTGGATATGTTATGCGCTTAGATCCCACAAATATAGCCAAATCGCCACTTTTTTTATTCTTTATTTTAGCTTGCCGGCAGACAGTAATCAAGGTGCACATTACATTGCGCTGACAGCATGATCACATTATACGTCTAACAAACAATATTGCAGTTTAAGAGGTCTAATAGAACTGCAACTTTTGTACAGGATTCTCAGACTTGTCAGCATGAACAGCATGCAATCAGACGGCAAGATTTTTGTTATATTATAGAAAAATAAGTTAACAAAACATATACATTAAGGATAACGAGTAGTAACAAAACAAACATGTTATATCCTATAATTTCTGTCGAGTGTTTACAGGTAAGCCTATTAACGTGGTCTATGGCTGTGTTACTCGCTTTGGATCGTCTAGATCAAAGTTACAGGTATTAACTTGAAGAAGAAAGAAAAAGGGGTAGGTAGATATGGGGGGGAGAACATCAGTTGGGACCTATGAGTGTTATTTGGGGTCATCTAGTACGTGGTCAAAGTACTGTCTAACGCTTGGGTGCTCTTCTACTCCTAGAAATCGTCTCGCTGGGGGCGGGGTACGAGATTCTGTTTAAAGGGCAGCCTCCCCTCTCCCAGCTCCCACCTCCCCCGATGCCCCCAATCCTCTGCCCTTCAGAACTCCCTCAATTAATATCGCCCACTATGTGATTCTCCGCAGGTTGTGTGTATCTCAGTGGGCATTGGGGCACCAGACAGATTCTCAGAGTAGCCAGGGTACCACCGCAATGGGAGGGTCACACTACCTTTTTAGGCATGCCAGGGTTCCCATACCTTTAGGAACAAGGTCAGGGAGTTATGTAGGGTCGCTGTGACTTGGTCCATTAAGTGGTTTTCTTCGATTTTAGCGCTCGCCCATGAGGGTTGCAGCCAGTGAGCTTCCAAGACTTGTCTCGCCGCTAGTTTCTGTTCACAATGGGTCAGACCACCCTCTAAGGGTTTGGAAAGCAAGAACAACCAGGGGTCCAGCTCGAACGGGTCCCTATATCACTCCAGAATGGGGCAGAACCACCACATATGGGGGTACGTCTCCTTCATTCCACACATCCTCCAACAATAATCTGAGGGGCATACGCCCATCTTGAGCAGCTGTGTGGGGGTGGTGTGCCACCGGAAGAGGATCTTGTATATCTGTTCTTGTGAGGTCATGCACACAGACCTTTGCTGCGGCTTTCACATGTCCTGCCACTCGTCTCCATCAATCTCCCCTCCTAATGTTCTATATATCATAGGGAGCCCCACATATCTGTGTTTGAGCAGATCTCCATATAGATATCTGTACTTAGTCCCTTTATGCATTTTCCCTGATGGCAGAGAGTTTTAAAGAGTGGGACTAGTCTCCCTCGTCCATATGACCTTCTCCCATTGGGCGTAGTCCCTGATTTGTTGGTATCAGAAGTATTCGTGGTTGTTCAGTCAGGTTCTCTGCTTCAGGGTGTCTATTTTGGCATAAGTGGAAGTGCCTGGGTCCTCTAAGTTCCCAAATCCCTGGGGAAGTCATTTCCAGAGGAAAGTCTTTGTTCCGTAATAACGGAGTCAGCGGAGAAGTGTCAAAGCTGAGGCCATATTTATATCTAATCTTGTCCCATATAGTCAGGAAGGTGAGTATACCCGGGAATTCAGTTCTAAGTAGCGCTCGTTGGGACTTAGCAGGCCACATATAAAACATTGGGATTTCCGAGCCCATAAGCTGTGATTCTAGGTCCACCCATGGTCTTTCTCCTGGGGCAGTGTACCACATCACCATCTGAGCTAACTGAGCCACATAATATTACATAAGGGGATTTGGCAGGCCCAGTCCCCTGTTGGTCTTTGGTCTATATAACATATTCCTAGTAAACCTATGCCGTTTACCATCCCAAATGAAGGTGTCTATGTGTTGGATAGTGGTATGGGTAGCGCCTGGAATAGGAAGAGGAGCTGGGGGAGAACATTCATTTTTATGCTATGCATAAAATCCATGAAATCGGCCTGGAGTCCCAGGCCTCTAGGTCCCTCTTAATGGCTTGGCACAAGGAATGATAGTTGGCTTTGTGTAGGGCCTGCCTATCCTTGGTGGCCCAGATGTCTAAGTTCTTGATAGAGTCTGTGAGACGTAGTTGCGTTGTGGATCTGACTGTTTCCTCATCAGCGGCAGACAGGTGGATCGGCATTGCACTATACTTGGTCAAGTTGACCCTATAGCCAGATATTTGACTGTATTCCCTCATCAGATCAGAGGGGGGAGGGACACCAGTGGGTCCGAAATCATGAGTGTGACATCGTCGGCATAAGCCGACCCTCACCCCTCATACCTCTGGGGCCTCTCTTATCCGCTACAGAAATGGTTCCAGTGCGATGGCGAATAGAAGGTGAGACAAGGGACACCCCTGCCTGGTTCCATTACTTATAGGAAATGTGTTGCCACCTTCCCCAGGGAGAACTACACGTTGCCCGCAGGTCTCTAGAGGACTCCTACGGCGCTCACAAACGGGGCCGGAAAGCCCCAGTGCCTCAGAAGCGTAAATAAGTATGGCCATTTGACCCTGTCGAACGCCTTCTCCGTGTCCTGAGATAGGAGCAGAGAAGGCATCCGAGATCTGTCCATGAATTGCTCCAGAATTGTCCAGAATTGCTGTAGGCAGCGTCCTCTGCTGTATGGGTCAGAGAGTGGTTATATAATGAGCTGTAATAGCTTGTGAAGAAGTTATCTATGTCATTTGGAGTGGTGACTATTCCTCTCTCTGGGTGTCTCAGGGCTACAATAAGTCTTGATCGTGTCTGTGATCTTAACGTCCGGGCTAGAAAAGTATCCATACAGTTAGCGTTTTCTAAATAAAACCTGTGGGACCAGGTCATGTCTTGGGCTACTCCATCTAAAAGGGCCCTTTTGAGCTTGGTCCAAATCCCTCTCAATGCCTCTAAAGACTGAGGATCAGGGTGTGGGGTGATGCAACCCCTATTTGACTGTTTTCTTCCACCTTGCTTATCTCACTCACTATACTTCCTGTGCGCCCCTTTCCTACTTCAGATCTCATAGTTTAGATAGATACGAGGGATATATTATTATTTTTAAATGTGCTCAACATAAGAGAAGAAAAATTGAGGGAATGTGGTGACATTTTGTCATCAAACTAATATGGTGACCAGGGGTCATGTGACCAAGCTCATGTGTGCCTTTCTTACAGGGGGATAAGCTTTACTCTTTGGTATGGTAATTAGGTAATTCAATACCTTTACAAGTCAGGAAAGAGAAAACCACTTCCCCCTATTCTCATTCCTTCCTGTTTCTTCTTTGCTGTGCTACTGAGCAGACATGGGCTAATTTTTATAATGGTGAACTGTGAGAGGGATCTGGTGACTTTACAAGATTTGGTTGTTAATGTTAGATTGTTGTTGCTGTGGTTGGTATAGTTAGTTAGATTGTGAGTCATTATTTGTTTGTTGTTGTTTTGTCTCTGAATAAATATTTGTTAAAGTAGACAGACCACAGTTTATATGTGTATGTTTATATAATTATTGATAGAGTTTGGTAATATACCACACAGGAGCGCCTCCTGTAGGTCGCTGATGTTCTGGGTTTTGAGTCTTTTTTTGTGAGTAGCTATTTTGATTAGAAGTCTTCTGATAACTGCCTTGTGGGCGGACCATACCGTGGCCGCATCTACCACTGGGGTGTCAGTGAGGATGTGATCTTATTCTTCTGAAATTTGCATGTGCTACACCTACCACATTTGAAGAAACCATTAGGCCTTTCTATTAAAAGGAATATTGAGGAATATTTTAGCTCCTAGCATTTTGCCTAAAAAAACAGTTGAGAGTGAGAAGACAATTTTTTTAATAGAAAGGCCTAATGGTTTCTTCAAATGTGGTAGGTGTAGCACATGCAAATTTCAGAAGAATAAGATCACAGAATTTTCTATTATGGTGACTAAAGAAACTTTTAAAATAAAACATTTCATTAACTGTCATAGTAAATTTGTGGTATACCTGTTACAGTGTAAATGTGGGGTCCAATACATTGGACGGACGATTAGAAAATTACACATTAGATTGCTTGAACATTTTAATGGGATCAAGAATAGAAACGAGAAACATAGTGTACCTAGACATTGCAATACATGTAAAGATTTTGATTTTAAGGATTTTATTTGTATTGGGATCGATATGGTTTTACCTCACTGGAGAGGTGGGGATACGGAAAAGAGGTTAGCTATGAGAGAAACAGAGTGGATATATAAAATGAAATCCTCTGTTCCCTCAGGAATGAATACCGATTTGGATATATTAGCATTTATAAACTGATTGTATGGCGATTTATCTTTGACCTCTTTTTATGTTTTTTATATATATATGTTTTTTATATATATATTTTTACATATATTTTATCCTCCTTTATATACATTTTTTTATATTGATTTTTTATATCAATTTTATGTCATCACATGTTGAATTTATATGCCTTCATCTTTTATGTCTTCATCTTTTATCACATATTGTAATAAGATATGTATATGTGAATATCGCACTTTATTTGAATTTATATGCCTTCATCTTTCACCATTAGTATTTATATAAAATTTTGGATGATGTTTTATGCATTTGTCCACATCCTGATATGTTTTTTCATTTGTGTACATCTATATTGGTATCATCATATAGATGATCTATCACTGTAAGTTCTATGTATATTATTTGATTATGATGGATATTGTGGAAATATAAATGGACTTATTTTTTATCACCTTTATCCTTAATATATATTCTTTATATTTTTCATTTTTTTGTCTTGTATTTTATATTTTTTTCCATATTTTTCTTCCATACTTTTTTCCTTTAGCCCACTTGTCTGATTTATATTTCCCCCTCTGTACACTTAGTATTCCTCTGTTTAGGGGTTAGCAGGGGGGTAGGAAGGTCTTGTGAATCCGGTCTGCATCTCTCTAGAGCGTTCTTTTTATAGATCACTCAATGCTACTGTGTATATGAACAATAAAGTTTATTTGCGGTCAGCCGTGGTTGCGCATGCGCATATCGGCCACGTATGCGTCATGACGTATGACGTTATGAATGGTGACGCATGGACGCATGCGCAATCACGGAAGCCGGCAGACAGACCAGCAGATTTAAAAGGAAGAAGATGGAGGAAGATGGAAGAAGCTCCTGAGGAAGTCTGACGACGAAACGCGTTGAGCATTGACCACTATTTGGGACCCTGCATTGTGGTATCAGCGGCTTTATTGTTTATGTGTGCTGACTACTTTTTTTTATCTTTGGGCTATTTGTATGCAAATGTGTTATTGGCTTGGTGCACTTTCGGTATTAGTACTTTGTATTCGAGCATTTGCACTTTAACACTATACTTTGCACTTTAGCATTTGCACTTTATTGCCCAGTTCAGCATTATGTATTAGTGAGCTGCTATACCTATGGGTTCCTGTTTATTATATGTTTGGGCACTTATTATTGTGCTTTTATTCTATTAATTCTGTATCAATAAATTACTATTTTTATCCAGATATCAGATATCTCTCATATATATTTTTGTATATGGTTCTTCCCCTCACATATACCAATTTAGTGATTGTGGCGCCCTGTTAGTTTATTTATACTTTTGTACTCCCTTAGCGCTGTGTTAAGCTCTGTTATGACCTTGCTGTCTTTCAACAGTGAGTTGTTCAGCTGCCACGTCCATCGTGTTGGGGTCAGGAAACCTCTCACTGAGAGGTGTATGTCCGCGTGGTACGTCCAAGAGTCCGCTGCCTGGACTACTGGAATTGTTTTACATGAGACCAGGAAAAGGTTGATATGGGAGTACGTCCCATGTGGGGCCAAGTAGAATGTGTAGTTGCACCCTCCAGATATCTACTAATTCACAGTCGTCTATGAAGTTTCGAAGTAGTTTGTCATTTGCCCCATCCCATTGGAACGCTTAGTCCCAGAAGAAGCACTCCTGTCAGCCGCAGAACAGGGAGTAGCATTACAGTCCCCTCCTATCATCGAGAACCCTACGCTAAGAGGCCTCACTAGGTCACCCAGGTCTCTCCAAAATTGGCGGTCTGCTACGTTCGGCGTATATGTTTACTAAGTGAATCGTTTGCATCCCTATTGTGCCAGTCTGGCACAGGTATATTCCATCCCAGTCTGACCTGGACTATGTGAACTGCAGATTAAATTTCTTATGAATAAGAATTTCAACTCCATTATGTTTACGAAATGATCTAGGAAGCATATAATCTGTCAAAATTCCTCTCTCTTTAAACAATGTGGGAGGTCTTGGGCAGGTGAGACGCTTGGAGGAAAGTTTTAATTCCTTATAGAGCAGGTGCCTCTTCCTATGGGAGTTGAAGCCCTTAACATTCAAGAACACAATCTTAAGGACCATGTAAGGGGGTCAGGAGAACGTCTAGCCCGAGGCAGCCACCCGTGTGTCGCATGCTCAGAGGTGGGGTGGGGGGGAGGTAAGAACTCAGAAAAAGCCCTTTGTAGACACGGTAAGAACCAAAACACTTGGTATAGAGTAGCTGAGATGCTTGTGCTTCAGGGCCTTCACAGCGGCGTGCCATCAAGAGGGAGGGGAGAGATATCTAGTCAGTACGGGGACCTGAACCTATAAGGTCATGTGCAGAGGAGGGTAATGGCTTAGCATAGAATAGCTTTGTAACATTACACCTTGTTTTTTAAGTGTTACTCTTTTTCTTATTTTTATGGGGGGGTTTTTGCGTGCTGTACACCCTGTTCCAAATTATTATGCAAATTCTATTTAAGTGTCACAAAGATTAAATATTTTATTAAATATAAAATATATTTTATTTTTCAGTTTAACTCATGGATGGCATTGTGTCTCAGGGCTCTTTTGATCACTGAAAATCTCGGACACCTGTGATAATTAGATTGCCAGGTGAGCCTTATTTAAGGAAAAACTACTAAAGGAGGGTGTTCCACATTATTAAGCAGAGCACCATTTTCATGCAATATGGGGAAGAAAAAGGATCTCTCTGCTGCCACCGAAAAGAGTGAAATAGTTCAATGCCTTGGACGAGGTATGAAAACATTAGATATTTCACAAAAACTTAAGCGTGATCATAACACTATTAAGAGATTTATGGCTGATTTAGAGCACAGACGGTTTCGTGCAGATAAAGGCACATTGAGGAAGATTTCTGCCAGATCCATACATCGGATCTAGAGAGCAGCTGCTAAAATACTATTACATAGCAGCAAACATATTTGGAAGCTGCTGGTGCCTCTGGAGTCCCACGGACATCAAGGTGTAGAGTCCTCCAGAGTCTTGCAACTGTGCATAAACTGTGCATTCTATTCGGCCACCACTAACCAATGCTCACAAGCAGAAATGGCTGCATTGGGCAGAAAAATACATGAAGACTAATTTTCAAACAGTCCTGTTCACTGATGAGTGCCATGCAACCCTGGATGGTCCAGATGGATGGAGTAGTGGATGGTTGGTGGACGGCCACCCTGTTCCAACAAAGTTGCGAAGTCAGCAAGACGGTGGTGGAGTCATGTTTTGGGCCAGAATCATGGGAAGAGAGCTGGTTGGCCCCTTTAGGGTCCCCAAAGGTGTAAAGATGACCTCTGCAAAGTATGTGGAGTTTTTGACTGACTACTTTCTTCCCTGGTACAGAAGGAAGAACTTTCCGTAATAAAATCATCTTCATGCATGACAATGCCCCATCTCATGCTGCAAAGAATACCTCTGCATCAATGGCTGCTATGGGGATAAAAGGAGAGAAAGTATGGCTTCCATCTTCCCCTGACCTCAATACTATTGAGAACCTTTGGAGCATCCTCAAGCAAAAGATCTATGAGGGTGGGAGGCAGTTTACATCCAAACAGCAGCTCTGGGAGGCTATTCTGACATCTTGGAAACAAATTCAAACAGAAACTGTCCAAAACCTCACAAGTTCAATGGATGCAAGACTTGTGAAGCTGCTATCAAATAAGGGGTCCTATGTTAAAATGTAATGTGACCTGTTAAAATGTTTAAAAAGTTAAAATGTTGTTATAAGTTTGATTGAAATAGCTTTTGATTTCAGTAAATATGCTGCAAACACAACAAATTACAATTTTCAGTTCTTCACAACCTATAAAGTGTTTTGAAACTCACTGTGCATAATAATTTAGAACAGTGCATTGTAAGTTTTTTAGGTTTAATAAAAAATACTGTTATCATTAGGAGGTTTGTTCAATAAAACTTGAATTGGACTCTTACTAGTTGATAACATGAGAATTATGCTGACTGTTATTTACATCAATTATTTAGGTAAATGAGAAAAATATAATTTGCATAATAATTTGGAACAAGGTGTAGACTAGGCAAGGGTTTTGTTATAGCAAAGGCAGCAGTCGGAGCCAAAGCTCCCTCCACTGTGAGCAGTAGTCTAGGAACATAGGGCCCATTCCCCCCGCCCGCAAACTGGGCGTCCCACCAAAATCGGGAGGTAAGAGCGCCGGATCCAGGAGTAAGGGGGGCGCCAGCATACCCCGCAACCCCCACAGCCATAGTCCCCGCTGAACCCCCAGCCATCCCCACCAAACACAGAACTGGTGTATAAAGCGTATAAGTGCCTCTAGGGTTCCTCGAAAGATCATGTACGTCCACCTACCCCCACCTAAAAGTAAAATATTAGCAATGTCTGGAATCCCTCCCCCTCCTACGTTCTTCTCAAGGTTATTGTGCCTTATTGATAACCATTTAGGAAAACTGCCTTACAATCCTACAGGTCTCAGTACCTTACATTTCTGATTTACCTTGGTTATTGTTGGGTAAGGACAATTGCTTCAATACTTACTGTATTGGCATCAGGGCATCATTACATACCCAACCATTTTTATGGGGTTAGGGAGCAGTTTGTCTGTTGGGAAGGGGATTATTACGAACTTTTTTTAATTCCTGACCTTTCTGCTGTATGAAGGTGGTGTTAACCCATTAGTTCTGCCATAAATGTTTGATCAAGAGAAAAAAACATTATGTCAAGAAACAATTTACTTTATTATACTATAATGATTCTCTCCTATTTATGCAGCCAGGGCTGCCATCAGAAATTTTGGGGCCCCTGACACAGCTTAAGGTCTGGGCCCCCAGGGGCCCGACCACAAGTCCACCCACAAGCCTGCACTGAGTCCGCCCACAAGGATGAAGTGTGTGTTCTGAATGTGGTGTGTATAGTAGATGTAGAATGTGTGTAGTGGATGAGGTATGTGTGTCATGGATGCTGATTGTACATTTTGTGTAATGTATGTAATGTTTGTATGCATTAGATGCAGAGTGTGTGTAGTGAGTGCAGAGTGTGTAGGGATGTGTTCAGAATGTGTATAGTGCATGTAGTGTGTGGTAAACGTAGAGTGCAGTTACTGAATGTAGTTGTCTGTAGTGAATGGAGAGTGTGTATGCTGAATGTAGTGTGTTTGTAGTGAATGGAGAGTGTGTATATTGGATGTAGTAAGTGTATAGTGAATGCAGTGTGTGTAGTGAATGCAGATTGAATTTAGTGTGTTTGAAGTGAGTGCAGAGTGTATGTAGTGAATGTAGTGTGTTTGAAGTGAGTGCAGAGTGTATATAGTGAATGTAGTGTGTTTATAGTGAGTACAGAGTGTGTATAGTGAATGTAGAGTGGGTATACTGAATTAAGTGTTTTTGTAGTGAATGGAGAGTGGGTATAGTTAATGTAGTGTGTATAGTGAGTGCAGAGAGTGTAGTGAATACAAAGTGTGTATAGTGAATATAGTGTGTTTGTAGTGAGTGCAAAGTGTGTATAGTAAATGTAGTGTGTGCAAAGTGTGTACAATAAATGTAGTATGTTTGTAGTGAAGTGTGTGTGTGTGTGTGTGTGTAGTAAGTGCAGAGTATGTGATTGTAAGGATTTAGTGTGTGTGTAAAATAGGGGGAGAAGCACTTTTTTTTTCAACATTTACTTGTGTATATTTTTTATTTTATTCTCCCCTCCCAGCTTCTTACCTTGGCAGGAAAGGGGACGATTGCATTCCCCGGTGGCATGGTGGAGGGAGCCAGCCGATGTACTTTGAAGAGGCGGCCCAGCAGCACACTCTGTCCTTCTTTCCAACTCCTCTCTAACTCACGCGTGACTGGCATGCGTGCTGTGTAACCTGTGGCAACGCTTAGATGTCCGCAGGACTCGCTAAAATTAGATACAGAGAATCTGGAAAATAGGGCAGAGTGAGCTGCCGGGCCCCCTCTTCAAAGTACAGGTACAGGGGGCCCACAGTCAGGGCCGGACTGGCCCACTTGGATACCGGAAAATTTCCCGGTGGCCCGTCGGCACCTGGGTGTGCTGGCGGCCGCAGGGGGAGCTGTGCTGTCTCTGCTTTGCTCCCCCGCCCTTGCGCTCTACTTAATGAGACCAGGGCCGAAATAGGACGTCATATTCCGGCCCCAGTCTCATTAAGCTGGGGAGCAGAGCAGAGACAGCACAGCTCTCCCTGCAGCCGCCATTGCAGCTCCCCCTGCGGCCGCCTCCACACCCAGCTGTCTGCCCTGCACAACCCCCTGGCCGGTCGCCCACAGTCAGGTAGCAATGGTGGGTGTCAGTCTGTCAGTGTGAGTGTATGTTTGTGTCTGTGTCATGGTGTGCGTGTCTGTCTGTGTCATGGTGTGTGTGTGTGTGTATGTGTCTGTCATGGTCTGTGTCTGTCAAGGTGTGTGTGTGTGTCATGGTATGTGTGTGTCTGTAAAGGTGTGTGTGTCATGGTATGTGTGTGTGTGTAATGGTATGTGTGTGTTTCTGTGTCATGGTGTGTGTCTGTCTGATGTTTTGTGTGTGTCATGGGTGTGTGTCTGTCATGGCATGTGTGTGTGTCATGGGGTATGTGTGTGTTTAAAAATAGCATTTTTACTCACCTTTTTTTCCCCACGCCGAAGTGGTCTCCACTCGACTGGCCCTGCCTCTATGGCATCTTGATGTATAATTAAACATTTTTGCCACCCAGTCTGGCCCTGCTCGCAGTGCACTAATATATAGCAAGAATGTGCACATAAGGAATGTTGTGTTTGGACTGCCAGAGTAGTCTGGGCCCCCCAGGCCCATGACCACAGTCATGGTTGTCATGCCCTGATGGTGGCCCTGTATGCAGCATACTTTTATGTTGGAAGATAAAGAGGCAATAAACAATAACAAAGATGGGACGTACCTGCCACAAAGGGTCCATAAGTGAAATATTTCTAGTGAAGGATTACACATTTTTAAAATCTGATCTTGCTTAAAGGGACACTCCAGGCACCCAGACCACTTCTGCCCATTGGAGTGGTCTGGGCGCCAACTTCCACTACCCTTAACCCTGAAAGTGTAATTATTGGAGTTGTAGGGCTAACTCCTCCTCTAGTGGCTGTCTAATAGCTCTAATAGACAGCCACTAGAGGGCACTTCCGGGTTCATAGCACACATTCCGTGTGCTACAGCGTCGCTGGACGACCTCACGCTATGTGAGGACCTCCAGCGTCGCTGAAATCCCCATAGGAAAGCATTTTTCAATGCTTTCATATGGGGAGGTGTAATGCGCGAGGAGCGTGGGTGGACACTGAACCAGCGCCAAGGGATACAGGTAAGTCACTGAAGAGGTTTTGACCTTTAGAAACATGGGATGAGGGGTGGGAGGGAGAGGGGACCAGCAGTGCCAGGAAAACAAACCGTTTTCCTGGCACTGGAGAGTCCCTTTAAGGACTAATGTTTGATTGATACTAACTACTAAGAATACGTTTGATACTTGCTGTGGGAAAAGACTAGAGATGAGCGTACCCAAACTATGCAGTTCGGGTTCGTACCGAACATTACGATTTTTGGACCCCGAACCCTAGCCCGGACATTTCAGTGACAGTTCGGGTTCAAGTTCGGCGATTTAATGGCGCGTTTTGAAAAGCTACATGGCAGCCAATCAACAAGTGTTTGACTCGTGTGCCCTTAGAAGCCATCACAGCCATGCCTACTAATGGCATGGTTGTGACTGGCCAGTGCAGCATGTGACCCAGCCTCTATATAAGCTGGAGTCACATGAACTCTTATTAGTGTAGGGAGAGGATGCTGCAGCTGTGAGGGACAGATTAGGAAAGAATTCTGGTGTTGAATCTGCAAACTACACCGATTATTTTTGTGGGTTCTATACTACATTTTTGTACCCTGCCCTGAGCCCAGTGCCACAGAGAAATAAGCAATCAGTCTGTTTGTTAGGTGGGCACTTGCAACTGCATGTGTGCCAGGCACATTACTTTAATCCTGTTCTGGTAGCTCAGTGGGCAACATCTAGGCATTTTTAAATACTGCTGTGACATTGCAGTTTGACAAATAAACATTTTTTTGGTGCTAAAAATTAAATTTGTGGCGTGCACTTCATATCTGAGAGTCAAATAGAATAGAAATAGATATGAAGTGCACCGCAGGCAGCAAATGTACTATTTAGCACCAAAAAAAATTGAATTTTTCAAAATGCAATGTAACCACAGTATTTGACGGTTCTATTTGACTCTCAGAAATCAAGTGCACGCCACAAATGTACTTTTTAACACCTAAAAAATGTGAATTAGTCAAACTGCAATGTCACAGTAGTATTTAAAAATGCCTAGATGTTGCCCACTGAGCTACCAGAACAGGATTAAAGTAATGTGCCTGGCACACATGCAGTTGCAAGTGCCCATGCGAGACCTGTGTGCCATGTTGCACTGTTTCGAGTACTCCACCAACATGGCCAGTGCCGCTGATGCCGTTCTCAGCTTACCATCCCGCTTCTATGTCTCCTTGGAAAAAACGCTTCGGGCGATGATGTAAGAGAATGTGGCACAGGAGGAGGGGTCATTTCCATGGTTATCAGGCCAGTCATCACAAGTGGCTCGGAGGGTGGGTTCCTGCACCAGCATAAGCCAGGTACACAGTTGTCTTGCCAGGGCACAGTTCTGGAAGATGAGGAGTTCACAGGAGGGTGGCACCCAACACAGCTCGTGGGCATCACTGGAGCGTGACTGGGGGGATACAGAGGACACAGACAATACACCTCCCAACAGAGAACAGCTTGTCCTTGCCTCTGGGCAGCCTGGCACACATGAGCGACTACATGCTGCGCAATGACTGCCGAGTTGCCCACATTCTAACTTGTGCTGATTACTGGGTGGCCACCCTGCTGGATCCCCATTACAAGGACAACGTGCCGTCCTTAACACTGGAGCGTGATCGGAAGATGTGCGACTACAAGCGCACGAGGGGCTCAGTGGAAGCACAAGGCAAAGGCAGAGGAAGAGGTCGCCAACACAGCTGGGGCACCGGCAACACCTCAGAAGGCAGGGTTAGCATGGTCGAAATGTGGACAAGCTTTGTCAGCATGCCACAACAACTAGCACCACCAGCTGATATGGAACGTCTGGAGGCAGGAGGCACTGCAGGAGGCAGCATTTCAGCAACATGGTGGAACAGTACGTGTGCACACACCTACACGTACTGAATGATGGGTCTGCCCCATTCAACTTCTGGGTCTGCAAATTGGGCACATGGCCTGAGCTTGCCCTTTTTCCTTGGAGGTGCTGGCCAGCCTGCAGTCAGTGCATTGTCAGAACGTGTGTTTAGCTCGGCAGTGGGCTTTATCACAGACAAGCGCAGCCCCTTGTCCACAGCCAACATGGACAAGCTCACGTTTATTAGAATGAACAAGGCATGGATCCCATCAGACTTGTCTGTACCTTGTGCAGAATAGACATTTATACCGGCCTCACCCAGCCATTGTTATACTCAAGTGCACTTATTCTGTGTTTTCCTTTTTTATATG
This sequence comes from Pelobates cultripes, assembly GCA_933207985.1. Lineage (NCBI taxonomy): Eukaryota > Metazoa > Chordata > Amphibia > Anura > Pelobatidae > Pelobates > Pelobates cultripes. The sequence goes on from OW240919.1 coordinate 148,316,679, forward strand.
TCCCAATATTTTGGGGGCTACCCCAATTAAAAACAAACAAAACAAAAAAAACCCCAAACAAATAAAAAACAGTGTTGGCTACCTCTTCCTCCTCCACCGCCGCTTCCACCTACACCGCCATGGTCACCACCTCCTTAACCTCCTACTCCACATCCACCTCCTCCTCCTAGTTCAAGATTATTATTTTTCATTTTTATTTATTTTATGTTTTAAGTTATTTCCCTATCCACATTTGCTTGCAGTGCACTTGTCCTACTCTTACCCCCATTTTACTTCCTTTTGCAGCCCTCTAGCCCTTTCCAGGACTTTTTTAGAGCCATTTAAGTGCCCAAAAGTTCGGGTCCCCATTGACTTCAATGGGGTTCGGGGTGAAGTTCGAGGCCGAACTCGAACTTTTTGCCGATGTTCGTCTGAACCCGGCGAACCCGAACATTCAGGTGTCCGCTCATCTCCAGAAAAGACACATTTACATTTCTGGTAAACTAAAAAAAGAAAAATGATCCACTTCTATTTTTTAAGCATTTTTTTATAATGACCTGGACACAGAGAGGTGCATGTACAGCTTAACATATGTGATCATTACTATTATAAAGGGACAATATATACTCCTTTTTTTTTTTTTTTTTTTACAATTTACCAAAAATGCAGTTTTAAAGGAACACCAGAATAACTACAGCTTTTTGTATTTGTTCTGGTGAGTAGAATCATTCCCTTCAGGCGTTTTGCTGTAAACACTGTCTTTTCAGAGAAAATGCAGTGTTTACATTACAGCCTAGTGATAACTTCACAGGCTACACCTCAGATGGCTAGTAGAGGTGCTTCCTGGGGCAGTCCTGCCTGGTGTGCATGCAGACACTGAACTTTCTTCATAGAGTTGCATTGATTCGGCCAGGGCTTTTTGACTTGTGCTCTGCTCCTGATCTGCCTCCTTGACAGTCTCAGCTAATCCTATGGGGAAGCATTGTGATGTGCTCAATCCACCACTTCTGTCAGCAGACAGGGGCAGAGTCAGCAGCTGCAGACCTGAATCCCTATATTTAAAACCACCATCCAGGCAGAAGGGTTAGATGGTTTTAACAAATAGGGTTAGGAATACATGTATTCATAACCCTATAGTGTTCCTTTAAATAGAAATTAACACTTTGATAGATTTACATGGTTACACCCCGTCGGCTTTTATGCAGACAACAGGTCCTGTTATTTCCTCTTTTGGTTAGCTCAGTGGAGCTAAACTCAAGAGGCAGCTGTGACAGATCATCCTGTCACTGAATTATTGTTTTATATTGAATGGTCCAATATAGATTACAGGTACAGATTGCCCCATTTGGTTTGTATACCTTACAAAGTACCGAACGGACAGACCATCCAGAACAGTCGTGTGCAGCTTGACCTCATTCGCACATTCACAAACTGCAATTACCCTAACATTCTAAGTGGTCAGCTGGGTGGCCGCCGTTCGTATGGACGAACACGAGGCTGCGGCCATCTTGTTCTCGTGAATGCGTGCAGCGGTATTTGGTTGTAGAGTGAGTATATGGAACAATTATTGGGGCACTCAACGGCACAAACACCGCTGGGACTTCCACCACCACAGGTGTTCAGTTCCATTTGTCTGAGCGGCGTTCGGTGGGAGCAAACTCCCAAACGAGGGGCACACGACCAGTGTACACACGGACAGTTAGCTTCATTAGTTTATATTTTGTTTTTCAGAAAGAGACCATTCTGCCTGAATTCATGGAACTCTTTTGGGCAGGCGCCTCGTGTGCGGCTGCGTTTGGGAGATCTGAGCGCTTTTCGGATATGTTGGGTGCTCAGATCCAGGCTATCCGGGAATATAAAACTTCAGGGGGTACCTAATTATTAAGTGTTTATTTTGGGTTGTTTTTGTAATGCATGTCCTGGACCTTAGAGTTAATGTAATTATGTGTATACTTTTATTGTAATCCCCTCTCAGTTCCAGTGGGGAAACCCCATGCATGGGGACTTGCATATAAGGCCAGTTGTGGCTGCCAATAAATCAGTTCAACTTCACCCTCAACACAGAGCCTTGTCTTGTGATTGTAGGGAACAGCTATACCTGCTTTATTACTGCTTGGTAATACTACAGCATTACTCATGATTGGAAGGCCACAGAAAGTCTGGGTGGGGTTTAAAGGGGGGGGGGGGGAGTTTGGGGCTGGCAAAGTCAGCAGACAAGACAAAGTCAACAGCAAGCTGTTTTAGATATACCCCAATTTAAAAAAGAAAAATTAAATGCATGCAAGTTTTCAATTGGGGATGTGTCTACTAAACAGTGATTTTATTTATTTTGTATTTGGCCATTGGAATGTCCCTTTAAATTCCTGTATGCAACCTGCACAGCCTTCCTAAACACTTCCTGTAAAGAAAGATCTACTGTATAGACTTCCTTTATTGTACATTCTGTTTAATTTAGAATTTGTCTCCTGCTCTGCTAATAGCCTTCTACACCATGCAAAAGAATGTGATTGAAATTAAATTTAGAGAGCAAGAGATAGAAAATTCTAAAGCAAGTTAATATCTAATTGAAAATGAAACCATTTTATTTTCATGGAGACTGAGTCACAGCCAAGGTACGTGTGACTAGAGCTGTATAAACAGAAACAAAAGTGATTGAACTCCTAAATGGTAGAAAACCGAACATTTAGACTGCAGTGGTAGGATCTATGCAATTTAATTAAGCTAAAGTTTTAATGCCTATACTATCACTTTACAAGCTTTGTTTTCAAATTAGAACTCCCAGATAGAACTCTAGTGAGCAAAGGGTAGAAATCTTCTAGTAAGCATGCCTCTAGCATTTAAAATGTGATTAATGTTTCAGCAACAGACACTTAATTTGCCTTGACTGATGCGGTTTACAAAACAAACCACCTCTAGAATCCAAGTATTTTGGGTGTCCTGGTATTTTCTGTTTCGGTAAACTTTGGTTGGACAGAATAAACACTTTAAAAAAAAAAAAAAAGAATATACCAAATAATGAAGTTACAGGCAAGGATACCATGTTGTAAATAAATATATATATGTATTGTTGATGGAGCATAAATTGTTTTACGTATGCAATGCTTAGTGGATACTCCACCAAACATACAGAGCTATAGGTTATATGTTATAGGATGTCAATCTCATGTCTTACTTTCTATTTCTGTATTTCTTATTACTAGCTAAAGGTATATATTATACATTACTTGCAAGACTGAATGGTCAGTAGATACTCAGGCTTTGAAAGGGTTAAACTGGCATTCTTTAAACATACTATATTTTTTTCTGTTGAGAGCCTGACACTGGTTTCACTGGTATAAACATCCTGCCGTTGGAAAACAGCATTCTCTCTAACCACCTGAAAATTTTAATTGGGTTCCTAAATCAAAGACTGTCATGTACATCAGTTTTTGTCATAGTTAAGTCTTTCCATGTCAGCAATGGTTAATAGCAAGAATTCTATCCTGTCTGCTATCTTGCAAGCACACATACTTCCTTTTTTCTCTCACAAGATAACCCTGCAGAGTTTCGAGAAGATGTGCTAGACATGCACAATACAATAACTGTAATTAGTAATGTAATATGAATAATTATACTTTTTGCACAGAACGTGTATGATTGGTTGATTTTGACTTCTGTTTGATACACCCCTATGAAAACGTTTTTTTCATATAATTCGATGGACACACATTAAAAAGCACTTCTTTCTTAAAACTTCATGATGCCTGGTCTGATTTAATTATACATTAATTGTTCTCTGCAGTGAACATATACGAAGATTAAGGAAAGCAGGATGTGTTACCAGCATAAGTCCATGGCAGTTTAAGTGTTATATATTGCCACTTTACAGTACATTGCCCTACCTTATTACCCTCATTGCAGCCATGTTGCATACATATATATATATTGATACATACATAAACACACACACACACACACATATATATATACATATATATACATACACACATAGATACACACACACACATTGTACAGCGCTACGGAATTTGTTGGGGCTATATAAATAATAAAATAATAACACACATGTACACTTTAATACAGGCACATGTACACACGTTCTTGCTTGCACACTCACATATACACAGATATTCCAGATACACTGATACAACTGTAAGAAAGACAAACACGCAGATATACGTCAGTGACATATATACACTCTTTCCAAAATTCAAACGACATTCACCAAGCAAAAAGGATCAGCATTATGCTACCACACAAACTAAGGAGGCTACCAACCCCTCAAAGCATACCAAATAATAATAATAGACAGTGGCGTGCACACAATCCATGGGGCCCTGGTGCGAAACTGATCCATGGCCCCTCCTCCCCCTTTACATACAGAGACACACACAGACAGGCACACACATAGACACATACATGCAGACGCACACATACAGATACACACACAAGACATACAGACAGACAGGCAGACACACATACATACAAACAGACAGACATACACAAGACACACATACATACAGTTGCAAGAAAAAGTATGTGAACCCTTTGGAATGATATGGATTTCTGCACAAATTGGTCATAAAATGTGATCTGATCATCATCTAAGTCACAACAATAGACAATCACAGTCTGCTTAAACTAATAACACACAAAGAATGAAATGTTGCCATGTTTTTATTGAACACACCATGTAAACATTCACAGTGCAGGTGGAAAAAGTATGTGAACCCCTAGACTAATGACATCTCCAAGAGCTAATTGGAGTGAGATGTCAGCCAACTGGAGTCCAATCAATGAGATGAGATTGGAGGTGTTGGTTAGAGCTGCCCTGCCCTATATAAAACACACACCAGTTCTGGGTTTGCTTTTCACAAGAAGCATTGACTGATGTGAATGATGCCTTGCACAAAAGAGCTCTCAGAAGACCTACGATTAAGAATTTTTGACTTGCATAAAGCTGGAATGGGTTTTAAAAGTATCTCCAAAAGCCTTGCTGTTCATCAGTCCACGGTAAGACAAATTGTCTATAAATGGAGAGAGTTCAGCACTGCTGCTACTCTCCCTAGGAGTGGCCTTCCTGTAAAGATGACTGAAACCAAAGTTGAGTTGTTTGGAAGAAACACACAACACTATGTGTGGCGAAAAAAAGGCACAGCACATCAACATCAAAACCTCATCCCAACTGTGAAGTATGGTGGTGGGGGCATCATGGTTTGGGGCTGCTTTGCTGCGTCAGGGCCTGGACGGATTGCTATCATCGAAGGAAAAATTATTTCCCAAGTTTATCAAGACATTTTGCAGGAGAACTTAAGGCCATCTGTCTACCAGCTGAAGCTCAACAGAAGATGGGTGTTGCAACAGGACAATGACCCAAAGCATAGACGTAAATCAACAACAGAATGGCTTAAACAGAAGAAAATAGGCCTTCTGAAGTGGCCCAAGTCAGAGTCCTGACTTCAACCCGATTGAGATGCTGTGGCATGACCTCAAGAAAGCGATTCACATCAGACATCCCAAGAATATTGCTGAACTGAAAAGAGGAATGGTCAAGAATTACTCCTGACCCTTGTGCACGTCTGATCTGCAACTACAGGAAACGTTTGGTTGAAGTTATTGCTGCCAAAGGAGGTTCAACCAGTTATTAAAGCCAAGGGTTCACATACTTTTTCCACCTGCACTGTGAATGTTTACATGGTGTGTTCAATAAAAACATGGCAACATTTCATTCTTTGTGTGTTATTAGTTTAAGCAGACTGTGATTGTCTATTGTTGTGACTTAGATGATGATCAGATAACATTTTATGACCAATTTGTGCAGAAATCCATATCATCCCAAAGGGTTCACATAATTTTTCTTGCAACTATACATACAAACAGACAGATACACACACACACCACACATACATACATACAAACAGACAGACACACACACATACATACAAAGACATGCATACAAAGACATGCATACAAACAGGCACACATACTTACAGGCAGACACACACACAGACACATACATACATACAGACAGATACACACATGCATACATACAAACACACACATAATATTTAAGTCACCCTCCTGTTTCCTACCTTTTAGGTGCAGGAGAGTGACTTCCCCTGGGGTCCAGTGGTGGCTCAGGTGGATGGGAGTCAGAGTTCCCACTCTGACTCTCTGGTTTTCCTCCCGCACGGGCTCTCTGTATGCTGGGAGGAGTGACGTGTTGTCACTTCCTCCCAGCTTGTGATGTCATCAAAGGTGGCCCGGTCGCGCTGTTAAAGCGCCCAGCGCTGACCGGGCCCCCTTACAATCCATATCCATCGGGTGGCCCTGACAGCATGGCAGCAAACCGCCGGGGCCGCCGTCCAAGGGGTGATGGTGGGTATCCGGTCGCAGGGGTCCGCAGGGTGGCCGGGCCCCCTTAAGTGACGAGCCCGGTCGCAGCTGCGACCCCTGCGACTGTGGTATGTACGTCAGTGATAATAGATGTCCAGGCACACACAGGATCTATCGAATATGCAGACTTTAGTATTTATAAGTGGATTATTATATATCTATATGAGTGCCGGTGAGAAGGGGTTACTATTAAGGCAGGACTCTAAAACAGACACCAAAATACAGTGTCAGTCACATACACACATATACAGCAACCCTCCAATTACCTTTTCCTCCTGGAGGGAGGGTGACTGTTCAATTGCTCTGCCCAGAAACTCCTGTGCTCCGTGTGAATAGGGAGAAGGAATATGAGCTATGCCATCCTAGACTGCAGCCTAATAGGTCAGCTCAGATTAAAAACGGAGGAGAGTCTGCAGGCCCCTCCTCCCTAGACAGCAGCATAATCAGGTAGTTCAGTAAAGAGAATCTGAGCACAGGCTGAAGTCCTCTCCTGCGGCTCCCCTTCCCATCGGAATGTAGCAATTCTGAGGAAAAGCACTGCGACAGAGATCACTGAATACAGAGAACTAGTCTCTGTGTTCCGGAGATTCTGGAGTTACAAAAAATTGTTTGCAATAAATAAGTTTCATTTGCAATTATGGAAATGGTGTATACACTACTGCATTGTATGACTGCATATCTATACGCGAGTGCTGCCAAGAAGGGGTTAATGTTAAGGCAGGACTCAAAATTCCTACTTGCCTATTAGCCATGGACCAACATAAATTGCATGGCAAGTAACTTTTTGTCCTGTCTGGTAGAGTAGGACTTAAAAGCATAAGCCCTGATAAGGCCTGTGATTTTCTTGTTTGAGGTACACACTTGTTTAACCCTCTCCAGGCACATTTTATATGAAACCATGATATGATAGATCATTGGTTTGTTTGAGCAGAAATGTAGGGACAGCAACAAAATTGCTTGTTTTACTTTTGCTGTTTATTTCATTTGTCCACATGATCACAGTTATAGTTGTACATTGATAGGGTTTGTTACTATGCGTTTAATGAAAGCACTAGTTTTGTCCTGTAATTACAAAATAATTATTGGCCCCATTATTCATTGTATTTGGGCTCTCTTAACAGTCTACTTCCAGGAACCAATTCTACTATATTCTGCAATACATTATTTAAATAAGAGCTAGGTGCGGTTTGTAACCTTAGAATGACTGCAAATAGTAATTTACACTCTATGTACAAATTTCAGTAACCTAACTCCTAAATGGTCATCTGCACTCATCTGTGTCCCTCTGTCTATTCATTCCATATTTATTTACAATGCAATTACTTTATTTGCAGGCAACAAGTGCAATGGTATTTTACAATGAGAACCTGACCGTATGCATGCGGAACTGCAGAAAACACAGCCACATTATGGAAGAGAACTATACAAATGAGTATAAATATTTGCTGATCTGCTGCATGCAGCACCATGAGACTCCATTCTATATGTCTTATGTATGGAGGTGGTTTGTTTGCAATACAATACATGGACAGTATATTTCTTATTGTTTAACATTGTACATTTCATTCTTAACTTAAAAAGTACACATACATAGGTGATTATTCCAGGAAAGATCTTTCTTTTTCCTTACTAATTACATGTATTAAAAAAAAAAAAAAAAAGTATTAAAGCATTGATGATAATAGTGAACGAAACAAATAACACAAATGTTCCCTTTTAACTGTTTTGGGGTGTACCCAGGCTGGATTAAGAGCCTTTTGGCCCTGGTGCTGAAAATGAAGATGGGCCTTATTACAGAATCTTATCAACAGAAAACAGTCATACCTCCCAATTGTCTTATATCTGGTGGAGGTAGTGGGAAATTCACATGATGCATTTATAAGTATAAACATACCCACCCTATGCTAATCTCTCGCTTTCATCTGGCAACCAAATCCATACTGTGACAAAAGTACCCTGTGATTATGGCCCTGTGACAAACTGAACCTCGTCAAGGGTTCTTGGAGGGGCCTGCTGGCCAGCCTCTTGCCTCAGGACTATGGGCCCTGCAATATACCTTGCCCAATGCACTTGAAAAGGCTCTGTTACTGTGAAGTATGTACTTTTGTACTCCAGACAGAGAGACTGACCGTTAGCCCTAATTCTCTGGAACTGTTTTGGGCATGGGACCATGTGCACGGTGGGTCAAAAATAAGTCTTCCAGGAATTTCCTGAACCCCTGCTCTGATCTGGGTGATTTTTGGATATGCTTTTCAGCCAGATCAGGGCTATCATTTATGTTGTGTTTTGGGGTACTTATGAGACTTTATAAAATATGTGATTTTTTCTGCCTGGAGATAATTGAGTTACATAATGTACTTTACTCAATTATCTCCCATGCACAGGGGAGCGATTGTGTGCTGTGTGTGGGAGTGTCATACATTTAATTACAGTTCTGATTGGTTTGTAAGCTTTGTGTCCCTGTCCCCCACAAGGTCCATGTAGGCGTATACCTTGCTTGGGGACTTGCATAAAAGGCCAGCTGTGGCTTCCATTAAACACTCTTGTTTTACCCTTTATGAAGTCTAGGCACATGTTTGGGGGATTAGAGAACTACATTCACTCTGGGGATTGCTATAATCACTATACTCCCCTGAGTATAATCACTAAGCTCTTGTAAGAGTTGTTCCTGCTATGCTCTCTGGACTAGGAGAGATCTACTTACTGGAAGCTGGATCCTGGTCTAGGGTCCAGGGTGGGTGGAGGACGGCGAGACCCCATCCAAGCTGCGGCGGTTTGTGGGGTTTACGGTGGTTATGGTGTTCCAGTGCAGTGCTTATGCAAGTACTAGGAAGCAGCGATTGACGGAGGTACCCGGTCGGGGTGCCAGGCGGTCCGTCACATTGGTGGCAAGTGGCGGGATGGCTTCCTAGTTAGTACAGAAGCATCCTAGGGACACCGGTAATGTGTGGATTATATTGAGGGCAACACTAGTATCCGTACAGTGCCCTTGTCTACATTGTATGGATTTATAATTGAGGGCAACGCTAGTATCTGTACAGCGCCCCTGTCTACATCGTATGGATGTATAATTGAGGGCAATGCTAGTATCCGTACAGCGCCCTTGTTTACAGCAGTATGGAACCAGTTAGTTCCTGGACATCGTTTCTATATGAGGAGGAGAATGACCTGGACTGGAGGGAAGCAGTCCGGAAAGACACCTGGTATGAAGTCCTGGAGGGCACACAGCGTCGGCAGGGCGAGAGTCTCCCCAGTGACGAGCAGCAGCTACAGAAGCGTGTGGCGATGCGAATGTGTCTCGTGGGCGTATAGCCCCTGGACGAGTGGTTGACAGAACTCAAGAGCTTGGTACGTAAGGAGCTTTGGCTAGACAACGCCTACCAAGCCCTATGGTGGTATACAGTTTGGCATACCCCCTGGATGGTTGAGCACGACTGGCCCGAAGGCGATGATTATGATGGCCCTGGTTTACTATGGGATGCCTTGGAGGAGGACAATGATTTCGCAGCACAGAGGAGTCTAGATTTTGGGACATCTATGACTACAGGGTGGGCATACATGTTTGGGATGATGCCAACGAGGTGAGACGAGACCTAACAAGGGAGTGGGAGCTGGAGCAGGACTACCAACACCTGCTCAGCTCAATTCGGCCCCAATCTACCCGACAGGCAGTACCAGATCTGCCACCCTACAGCTGGGAAGATCTGGCTGAGATCCCCCCTGTTTCACTACCAGCTACCGAAGTAGGGGACCTCATAGACTGGTCCTGTGAGGAACCCCAACTGGCAGGTGGAGATGCGACCGAAGTCTCTCCACCGGCCCTACAGGGATGCTGGGCAGCTGGCGCAGATCCCCAGCTACAGCCGGAGTTAGCGGGAGAAGAGACGGTCGGTCTCACTCCCCAGCGGAAGGGTGAGTTACAGGGAGTGGAGACGGTCGGTCTCATTCCCCAGCGGCAGCCAGAGTTACCAGGAGTAGGGACAGTCGGTCCTACTCCCCAGCGGCAGTGTACCGTACAGGGAGAGGAGACAACTGGTCTTTCTCCTCAGCGGCAGACAGTGTTACCTGGAGAGGAGATTGTCGGTCCCTCATCCCAGCAGCAGCAAGCATCCCTGGGAGTGGAGAGAGTCGGCCTCACTAACCAGCACCAGGCAGCATCACAGGGTGAGGAGATTGTCGGTCCCTCATCCCAGCAGCGGCAGTGTATCCTACAGGTAGTGGAGACAATCTGTTTCACTCCCCAGCAGCAGTGTACAGGGAGCAGAAGGTGTCGTCCTTCCTCCCCAGATGCAGAGTGTGTTATTGGGAGAAGAGACAGTCAGTCTCTCTCCCCAGCGGTAGGGTGAGTTACAGGTAATGGAGATGGTCTGTCTCACTCCCCAGCGGCAGTGTGCAAAATAGGGAATGGAGACAGGCGGTCTCCCTCCCCAGCGGCAGCCGGATATACCAGAAGGGGTAACATCTGGTCACTCGCCCCAACTACAGAGGGAAAGCCCTCCTGACCTCAATGCTGCAGATGGGACCGCGGTCTCTGCACCAGACCTACAGGGATGTTGGACGGCCAGTCAAGATCACCAACCAACCTGCAGGAATGCCAAGAGGAGGAGGTAGGCAATCCTCCTCTCCACAGCGGAGCCTCAACCAGGTCCTGGGGGTAGTATTCACTGACCCCATCCAAGCAGAAGAGCTAGCATCGCTGTCCTCTGCACTACCTGCCCCCTTGTTACAGGGCAGAACTATGTACCAGTTCACCCAGCAGAAGAGCTGGCATCTGGGCAGAGAGCAGCTGGCTTCTGCCCTCCTCTTTCCCTTTGTCCCGGACCTGAATACCCGCAGGCCACCCCAGCAGAAGAGCTGGCAACAGGGCAGAGTGCCTCTGCCCTCCCCTTGTCTCCAACTGCAGACCGGAAAGCAACAAAGCTGGACACCCGAGAGCTACAGGTCAAGTACTTGGTTGTGACGAAAGTAACCTCGTCACTGGCTTTTGGAAGGGCCTGTATGCAAGCCTCCTACCCTGTGATCATGGCCCTGTGACAAACTGAACCTCGTCAAAGGTTCTTGGAGGGGCCTGCTGGCCAGCCTCTTGCCACAGGACTATGGGCCCTGCAATATACCTTGCCCAATGCACGTGAAAAGGCTCTGTTCCTGTGAAGTATGTACTTTTGTACTCCAGACAGAGAGACTGACCGTTAGCCCTAATTCTCTGGAACTGTTTTGGGCATGGGACCATGTGCACGGTGGGTCAAAAATAAGACTTCCAGGAATTTCCTGAACCCCTGCTCTGATCTGAGTGATTTTTGGATATGTTGTTCAGCAAGATCAGGGCTATCATTTAAGGGGATATTTTGTGTTTTGGGGTACTTATGAGACTTTATAAAATGTGTTTTTTTCTGCCTGGAGATAATTGAGTTACATAATGTACTTTACTCAATTATCTCCCAGGCAGAGGGGAGGGATTGTGTGTGGGAGTGTCATACATTTAATTACTGTTCTGATTGGTTTGTAAGCTTTGTGTCCCTGTCCCCCACAAGGTCCATGTAGGAGTATACCTTGCTCGGGGACTTGCATAAAAGGCCAGCTGTGGCTTCCAATAAACACACTTGTTTTACCCTTCATGAAGTCTAGGCTCATGTTTGGGGGATTGGAGAACTACATTCACTCTGGGGATTGCTATAATCACTATAGTCCCCTGAGTATAATCACTAAGCTCTTGTAAGAGCTGTTCCTGCTACACTCTCTGGACTAGGAGAGATCTACCTACTGGAAGCTAGATCCTGGTCTTCAGTCCAGGGTGGGTGGAGGACGGCGAGATTCCAACCACGCTGCAGCAGTTTGTGGGGTTTACGGTCCTCGCAAGTACTAGGAAGCAGCGATTGACTGAGGTACCCGGTCGGGGTGCCAGGCAGTCCGTCACACATACACCAAAAATTGACACGCTCTGAAGCGAGAACCTGGTAGGTTCTGTAAAAGGAGGAGAACAAAGTAACTAGCACTGCTCAAAGGGGCAGACCTGCCTGAAGAATTAGAAGGCCAGTGAATGTCAATGACGCAGGCCTGCCAGCTAAGGACGTATTATGCAGATAGTGCATCTAATGATGCGCTCACTCTACACTTTGTGGGGACAGTTCCCCAGCACTCACATGTCCACTCTCTCCTTCCCTTCTTACTAGCAAGCAGTAGCTCCTGGTAAGCAGTCTGGGAAAGAGAAAAATAAGAATGTATTGAGGGAATATCTTACACCATACAGAGACTGAAGCAGCAAAAGCATTTGCACAGTGGGCAGTTTTGTTAACTATTTTCTAGTCAGCCAGTCCACACTGGCATTGTTCACCTGCATCCCTTTTAAGTTCACATACCCAATTCCCTCTGCACAAAGCAAGAGCATGTGAAGAGTAGTAAAAAGCTTTGGCTTTATTAGCCCCTATGTTAATCTGGCCCTGGGTATACCAAGGTTTTGTTATTAATTTCTGCTTTTTTTTTTTTTAAATAAGGTTTACAGAATATACACATCCACATGCAGATCATACAAACAATACAATCTGCTCAGTAAGCTCTGCATGAAAAATGTAAACTTTCTCATTACAGTAAAAGTTTTATTTTTGCAGTAATATTTTTGCAATTGTTTAAAACTTAAAGGGACACTACAGAGTCAGGAACACAAACATCTACTCCCCCCGTCACCCCTTAAATATAGTAAATTCTTACTTCTATTCAAGTCTGCAGCTGCTGGCTCTGCCCCTGATATGCCTGCAGAGTCAGCACAAGTCAAACACAGCCCTGGCCAATTAGCATCTCCTTACAGAGATGCATTGAATCAATGCATCCCTATGAGGAAAGTTCAGTGTCTGCACGCAGAGAGTAGATACACTGAATGGCCAGAGGGTGGATGTACTGACAGGCAGTGCTTGTTTAGTATGCAGCACTGCCCCAGAAAGCACCTCTAGTAGCCATCTGAGGAGTGGCCAGTAAAGTTATTGCTTGGTTGTAATGTAAACACTGCATTTTATCTGAAAAGTCAGTGTTTACTGGCAAAAGCCTGATGGGAATAATTCTACTTACGAGAACAAATACAATAAGCTGTAGTTGTTCTGGTGACTATAGTGTCAATTTAATCAGAAATAATTCACTTTGTGTTGTGACCCTGAAAAAGGAAACATGAAGTGGAAAATATCTTCAAGCACCATAATCTGGACATACTGCACATTTTGATCAGGCATGATAGATTAATATCTTCGATAAAACAGTTTGTAAATGTTGTCAGTTACATTATAAGAATCAATAGCGAATCCTTCCACGTTTCCATGATATAATGAACTAACTTTTTAGTCAAGTTAATTTTTATTGTGTTATACTTTCTATAATTAATCATTATAGAAACTGACGTAATTACTCGTAATGTAAGACTTAAGTTGAGGAAAAATAGAGTGGTAAAAAGAAAGATCATCATTCCTGGAGCAATCTATAAATTACAGTTAATCTCACCAATAGGTACAGAGGTAAGAAGAAAAGCCTACATATTCAAATATGTTTACACTTTACTTCAGCTAATATGAACAATAATACGAATATATATTGCAAATATACAATATTTAGAATGTAGATTCAGAATAATAACATTAGATGACATGCAAAACAATTTTATTTTCCCTTACAACAGCAATTTTTAGATTGTGAAAAACAACGGCTCAATTACGGCTCAAGGAACATACAGTTTTAATGAGATAATCCTTTGTATTATATAGGGGACAGCAACCTACACATTTACGTCACCAGCCCAGGGTTGAAGGCCCATGTTATGTTTTAATGTAAATTAAACTGCATTAAATAGTATTTTGTAATATTCAAACATATACAGAACATTTTCCAATACTGTACGTGTTATTTAAGCATCTTGGTTAAGCTATCTCCTTTTGAAGTGTGTCTGTGTATATTGTATAAATTTGTCATGGTATATCTGCATATTATACTATTCATTGTGTGGCCAAATATATAGATACAATTTGATGTTGTTATATAAGCCATGGACATGGAGGTATAAGTAATGCCTTGCGCACATGCTTGCAGAGTGCAATGCATGCATCCACATGCACACCATTCTGAGAATCTGAATGCACTATGGAAGTATGTTTGACAGGTCCACTCTAATCTTGCCCCTTCTGTTTTGTCATTGCTTGCTCAGTTTTTAAAGATCTATATTAAATAAGGTATCCTGTCTTCTTCCTGCACTCTTGAATGCACTGCAAATATGAATGGTATAAGTAGGTGCCCGGGGAACTCAGAACCTGCAAGTCCCACCCTGTTCAAGTATGGAAACGTCATATACATACTTGTAAATATATTCTAGGAGGTAAATCTGTGTTTTCTATTTATTTAAATACATGTAAGATGCAAATGATACATTATTTAGAATAACAGAGAAAATAAATGCTACACATATATGATAGTAAGACAAAAGTGTCTACATTGAGCTACAGAAAGTGCTTAGTTGCTGGTCTATTGGTTATATAGTAAGCAGACAAGGAATAGAAAGAATAATAAATGCCACAGATATGGGTTTTTACTAGTCAATGAAAAGTGTCACATCTATAGATTATCTTAATCTGCAATAAATTATGAAACAGGTCTTGTTGTCTGAGGTAATTTAACTTCACAATAGCCATCATTGGAAACACAAAAAAAAAAAAAAAAAAGGAAATTGTAACATGACATAGTGTACAGTAAATAACACACACAGACCAATTCAGATCACAAATAATCTCACAGTTGGAGAGACTGAAATCTCTCTTTAGTGGTAACATAACCAATCAAAAATAAGACAATTTTCAAATAAGGATGAAAGGAGTGCTAAAAAAGTTTTAAAATACATTCTCTGCTATAAAAGGTTTTAAATGTTTTAATCATATATTCAAAATCAAATGTTATGATGACAAAATATTTTCTACAATGGCAATGAATTTTGTGTCAGGGATGGATTTTGAAGTCACAGAACTATATGTGTGTGTTCACAAACTGTATGTGTATATAAAAAAGTACATAATGAAAAATTCACAGTTCTTACAGCCATTATAGTGTTCCAGATGTATAATTCTATTGATGCTTTTACAACCATAAGTCACCGGCTGTCTTTTCATTTTTAATTGCATCAATGTTAACTAGACTGCTTACCTGAAATATAAGCATAGTAATACTGATCTATAAGTTACTTTATTATTAAAGTAAGATGAATTAAGTGTGTATGCAAGAAAAAAATATTTGCTAAAGTTTCAGGAAATGCTATGGTAATTGGCACATTTTGGACTGCCAGAAGATTCTAAGTGCAAAGACTACTTAAGGAAAATACTGTTTCTACAAAACTGATTCTCCCCTAACCCTCGTAATTTTACTTTTAAGATAATGTGAAAGTTTTTTTTGAGTCACTATTGCTAGAATGGAGCAATTCAATGTTTTACTTCCAAGTCCAATTATTCAAGATATCTAGAAGTTCATGCAAACTGTCTATATAACAATGAGATATAAGAACAACTTAATATTTACCTTGCAATAATGTGTAATCAATTACATATGTTATACATAGTGTGATTTGAAATTCTGTTCTATTTTGTTTTTATAGAATACAATTTTTCCCTAAAAGAAAATGGTTAGCTGTGGGATTTCCTCTTTTTTAATGTGAATACATATAAGTGCCAATGCATTCATCAGTTCATGTTTTCATTTAAATTTCAAACTGTAGAGATCTGAAATCCAAATGGCAATATATAGACTAAAATACTTGATATGGAAAAAAAAATCCAATACCAGCTGTTTTAGTCTAAACTGCAATTTGGGTTTCAATTTGCTGCACTGTGACATTTAATAAACGTTTCACTAGAGTTAAATGTTCTATTAAACTATTGTGCTAATCCCGCTGTGTTTGGGTTTGGTGCTTGTAGAAGTGGATGAAAGGGACTGAGAATGATGGTGTGATGAATGCTGGGAGTGAGTGGAGTGTGCAGGTGGCAGGGGAGGATGTGAAGAATGTGAAGATGGCAGGGGAATTTGTGAGGAGTGGGCATGCTGGATGTAGGATGGATGTGAATGATACTGTGGAGGGTGTTGCTGAAGATGATGAGGTGGATGAAAGTGATGGTGGTGGTGGTATGGTGGGGGGTTCTGCTGCATGTGGCAATACTGCGCATGCACTTGTGCCTGTGTTTGCACATCTGCTGGTCCTGCATGGTGACTAGTGGGGTGCTGTTGATGTGAGATCAATGTAGGATGTTTCTGTAGGGATGATCCAGGAATTAAGTGGCCTTGGGAAGATGGCTTCCCCCTCTTACTGCCAAACAATGACCCTAACAGAGAGGAGGAGCTAGGTATACTCTGGCGAGATGGACATTCTCGAGAAGAAGTGGCTCGTCTGCGTATGTGGGGACTGCTAATGGTGGACCCCTGAAAAGAAAAGGACAAAAAAACAATTATATGGTTTGTCTCATTTTATTTTATGATAAAACTACAGGTTAAACAAGTTCACTGCAAAAAAAATTTAAAAAAAATTACAAATTTTGTCATTTGATTCTATAACAGGCATTTTCCTGTAGCATGCATTATTTATTCTGTAGCTGACCCTATAAACCAACACCTAGAGCTATGTCTATAAGTAAAGGCTAAATATATATTAACCCTATAGGTAAAGGGTAAATAATAGAAGCAACAATTAAGCCATAAGGTAAAGGCTGCACCAACAAGTAGGCCTAGAGCTAAAATCTAACTCTATAATTTAGGCCTATATGTAAAGGCTCTCTAACAAGTTCTGAAAGTGACGTTAGGGCAGCTGAATGTAGTTTTATAGGTAAAAGTTGACCATACCTACAAACAAAGATTGTAGCTAAAAGAAGGCGTGCAGGTATGACAGGATGCACAATTAAGCCTAAAGGTAAATGCTGAACCATTTAACTAAGCCTATAGGTAAATGTTGAACCTGTAACTTGGTCTGTAACTAAAAGCTGGACACAGATGGGCAGAGGCAAACATACATAGCAAGGATGCTAAAAATAAACGCATGACCAGTGTATATAAATGCTTTCAAGATGAATGAAATCTCATGAAATCCACATTAAATTGAGTTTCAGATTTCTTTTCTTGTGGCTCCCCTGCATTCATGGGCATATTTGTATAATTAGCAGCTTTGCAATAAAAAAATAAATAAAATAACTGATAAACATGGAAAAGTCAGGAATTTGTATTAAAAGATAAGAAAGTGAGAACAAAAGTTTAATAAGCAAGCTAGTGGTAGATAAACAAAAAAGTACTTTATGGCAATCATGTTGGATCAGTAACCATGCTAGAAGCAAGTATCATACACGTGGGCTGCATGTTTGTTTTACAGTGTGAGAGTCCCAGGCATGCAAGCAGAATACAGAAAGGAATGCATTACACAGAGCTACAGATTAATGGCTTCCTACTTACTTCCATATTGCTGTCTAGCGATCCTGCACTGCTGCGCCGACCACGCTTGCCTGCCCAGGACATGCAATACCACAGATTAGAGACCGAGATAAGACCTGGCTGATACAACGTTAACCTACATTCAGAACCTGCTCATTCTGGCAACCAACAGAACTGTTCACTGAAGTAAGTGAACGTTTAAATCATCAACTTTGCACAACTCAAACCCAAGACTATGAACTTGTTCTTTGCCCCATTTGGTCTTGTTAAATATATCTTGTATTCCTAAACAAGCATCCATATTGGGAGTCTTCTCAAAGAGAGTTTTGTGGCAGGAGCATTTTGTAAATTTGTGAAATACTCCTCTTAAACAAGTCAATAAACCTGATAGGTCTTGAAATTCTGTTTATTACCTAAAAATAGAACATACTATCTGCATGAGCTTGGTTTAGTATTAAACTGCAGAAAAGAATCACAAGACTTCTTACTTTGATGATTCATAATTGGAAGGGAATTTATCATAAAACTACTGTAATCACATGAAGTTGGAATTTAACCTTTGTAGGATTTTGATATATATATCCATAATTTTTATTGAATCATCATATTGTTATAATGAAATTCTCCACTGTAAATGTATCTAACAAACAACTAAAGCAAAAATCAATAGTATATAGAGTTTAGCATATTTTCTACATATAGAATCAAGAATAGAATCACCCACCAGAAGGGATTACTGTAGGCATGGGTAAACGGACCGGCTGTTATAGGGATAGCAAGGTTGTTAAATCATTTAAAAAGGAAACTGATATAGTAATGAGCTACACATAAAATGAAACTGAAATGGTTGTTAAAGATAAATTCCCTTTGTCATAATGATTATGTATTTAATAATTCTAATGATATAGGATAATAATGTGGCAAGATCAGTATGCCTCAAAGGATGCCTCAAAGGATGAACAGAAGGGCATAGATATGAAAAGAGGCAGGCTATAGACAAATACATTCTACAAAGTCTACAAGGAGCAGCCTTTTGAGCAATTTAAACTAGTAGCTGGTGTCTGGGTGTGAGCTACAGGTAATGCCGCTAGGATAGCAATGCGAAAATAAGATTGCTTACTTGGATGGGCCTTGCCAAATTTGAACAAGAAATTTAACGCTGCAAAATGACACTAGACAATTAATGATACAGAACTAAACTAAAAAATGAAGGAATTATACTTTAATAGGAACTAAAGAACACAAGGTTGTATTCAGCACATACAATTACTTTTCTTTCAGAAGAAAAAGTCTTAGCTGCAAGACACATGCTACATACATTGCATATGGGATTGTGAGGTCACAGTTAGCTGGAGGGAGCCAAGCCAACTTAAAAATGTACACGGATGGGGATTAGTGTTCTTTAATTAAGAGACCGCATAAAGAATTGACACACAAATATCACATCCCACTAATCGGCTGTGGTTTTGGAATCATTATTCATTCTTTAATACGTCTTTGATATAATTAGATGTAGATGTCCCTGACTCCAAGAATACAGAATGGTGCTACACAAGAGGCAGATATATGATATATATATATATATATATATATATATAACTGTCTGTAGACACACTCACATATATACTCCCAGGTCCTAACAACTATTTTTAACAACTTTTTATAATATAGTAATATGTTTTATAAAATATCTGTGAAATAGAGCATCATAAACATAGCCGTGTACTGAATAGAACACTGAATTGCAAAATTTAGGCAACTACAGCTGTTCTGGAAGAATTCTCCAAGTTGACTACACGATACATACCAGCTTTACTACTTGAGCCCATGCAGTCTCACTGCTCAATTCTCTACTAGAAGTTAAATCACTTTATTTATTCAGCCTTAGTCACACCTCCCAGGCTTAGAATTTCTACTCTCCTGCTCTGTTAATAGCATTCTAGACCATACAGGAGCCTGTGTGTGATTAAAGTACAATTTACAGAGCAGGAGATATAAAGTTCTAAAGCAAGTTGATGTCTGATTGAAAATGAAACCATTTTTTCATGCAGGTTGTGTAAGTCAAATCCAGGGGATGTGTGGCTTAGGGCTGCATAAACAGAAACAAGTGATTTAACTCCTATATGGCAGAGGATTGAGCCTCTGATCTATACACTAAAACTGCTTCATTAAAGCTAAAGTTGCTGAGATCTGCAGAATGATTATTAAATAGATAAAACAGTGCCTATCATATCCATTTAATAATCATTCTGCAGATATCAGCAACTTGCTTTGGATGTTACATGCTATCATATTAAACTAGCTTTAATCAATACACAAATATAATTGAACATAACATTTTATAGAATTGCCTATTGGCCGCATTAAGGAGCAGGTTCCCATATTAATCATTCAAAGCCCCATATATGCTTTTGCTAAAAGATCTGGAATTGTAATATTTTATAATAGTGCATTTTTAATTAAACATGTATATCACACAAGTCATAAAATTGTGGCTGGTAAAGATTGTGGCATAGCAATCAAAAACAGAATAACATGCATTACATGGAAATAACAATAACTAACATATATGTTAAAATGTATTTATTTAATAGTAAAGTGGGTGATTTTCTCTACTAGAAGAAGCCCTGTTATGAAGCCCCTCTATATCACAACCCAATGAGCACATTGTTGTTGCTCACTTACAGGCCAGCTTTAAGCCACATGGAAATTAGAAAAAATACTTGAAGAAAGTTGGAAAACATGTTGGTGTTTAACTTACATGTTGGTGTTTAACTTATATGTCCCCTAAACTGAAGGATAAATCATAGAGGTCTCTACTTTAACCTACAATTCTAAACAGATAGAATGGTTGTAGACATGGAGATCCATAACACATTACTTCCAAAGATAAAGGTGGCGGTAGACAGAGTGGCAACCATGGAATTCTCCAACCTTACAAACTATTCCCAGGAAAAGATGGCATCAAAGACAAAACCTGAATATCTTTAACCATATACATAGCAACCTAATAATCTATAATGAAAAAACTAAAGTCTATCAAGCTCATTCTGTGGTTAATGCAAAACAAGGGAAAAACACAGTTTAAAACTATTTCCAATAATGCCCCCCCCCCCAAAAAAAAATCCTCCTTGTTT
This sequence comes from Pelobates cultripes, assembly GCA_933207985.1. Lineage (NCBI taxonomy): Eukaryota > Metazoa > Chordata > Amphibia > Anura > Pelobatidae > Pelobates > Pelobates cultripes. Next base: position 148,337,612 of record OW240919.1, read on the forward strand.
CCAAAGTGGATCAACACTTGTTACCAACTACATTCATTCGTTATTATAACCTGCAATATTCAGTTTTGTTTTTTTAAGTCTCAACAAAATCTGACGATACAACCTCTTTACGCAAAGAATCCAACATCCTTATTGCTGTTGTTACTGCAAAAACTTGTTTCTCTGTTATATAACATGCTATTCTAAGAAAGAATTACAGCACATGTGGATAACACATCAACTTGTCTCAAGATCTAAAAGCTTCAATCAGCCTAACCCACATTAACTTTGTTTGAATCAAAATGTATACTAGACTTGAAAAATGACTGTTCATCTTCATATCTAAAGTAGGGCCTTGTGAAAAGTCCACCTTAGTCTAAGTAATTCCGGGCAATCATGTTTCCACAGCTCTCTCAGAATTCTCAGCTTGACATGCAAATAAGCACAGACAGGAACTATGCATCAGACTAGAATAGACTGAACATTAACGGAGCACTCTAGCACTTTTAAAGGTTAGTCAAACCACAGCTTTCCTGGTTATGCAACTATGTTGTGCAACATTCGTCCTAAACATGCTGGAACAAAATTTTTTAGGTTTGCTATATTGACTATATCTTAGATTTGCAAGCAGACGCAGCAGGCACAATTTGGTCGGAACACTCTCTCTTATAAGATGGAAGAGGTGGGCCACGGATGACATATGCATGGACCGCGGCTCTACAGAAAGCTTAAATGAGCACTATAGGGTCAGGAACATAAACATGTATTCCTGACCCTATAGGGTTAAAACCACCATCTAGCCACCCTGGTCGCCTCATGCCTCCTTAAATATAGTAAAATCTTGCTTGTATTTAAGTCTGGAGCTGCTTACTTTGTCCCTGTTTCCTTTTGACCTGCCCACTGCCTGCTGACAGCATCAGAAGTGGTAGCCTAATCCAATCACAATGCTTCCCCATTGGATTGGCTGAGACTGACAAGGAGGCAGATCAGGGACAGAGCCAGCACAATTCAAACACAGCCCTGGCCAATCAGCATCTCCTCATAGAGATGAATTGAATCAATGCATCTCTATGAGGAAAGTTCAGTGTCTGCATGCAGAGGGAGGAGGCATTCTGAGGAGTGACCAGTGAAGTTTTCACTAGGCTGTAATGTAAACACTGCATTTTCGCTGAAAAGACCGTGTTTACAGCAAAAAGCCTGAAGGTAATGATTCTACTCACCAGAACAAATTCAATAAGTTGGAGTTGTTCTGGTGACTACAGTGTCCCTTTAACATAGCCCAGTACACTAAACTGTGGACCGGGTTACAGGTAAACTGATAGCAGCCACATGGTGCTGCTACCAGTTTACCTGTAACTCGGTGATTAAAGATAGTACTTATGATTTGTAATAGGGACAGAATTTTAGGATAGTATTTAAGTTTAAGATTGCAATAATTAAATACAACAGGGCAAATGTGGGAGGAGAAAGAACTGGAGAAATAGAGATACTTTATATTAACAGTGGTACATAAGTAGATGTTAGGGTTGATGTTGAAATTCATATTATGGTTTATTGTTAGGAATACCACTTTAGATTAATATGGTTTGACATTCTTAATAATCGTAACTTTTATATCTGGGGTTATGGTTAGGATATTGGATATACTTTAGGTTTATATGGGTGTGATATTCATGATATTCATTAAAGAGAGCTGTATTTATGATTAAAGACCACTGAGAGAGCTGGATGCAGGCTGAATGAGCTCCTAGGCCTGACGTATCTATTAAGCACATAAATCAAAAATTTTTCTTTAATTTCCTTATCGCTCTTGAGACAAAAGGGGAACTAACCTTGAAGGAGGTTAAACACTTTTGGAAGCAAAGTGATTGCAGATCTCAGTGTAGCTCGCGGCCTATCACTTGTCCCTAGGTGGGGGGAAAAGGCCGATCCTCCATCTGGATTTGCATCGTGTTCAACAAGTGCTTGGTTTCCCCCGCCCCCCTTCAGACTGGACGCTTATAAACCTTATAGCTGGAATCAAGAGCCACGAGGACTTAGGACTTAGAAACCATAATCTCACAGATGCTGGCTCGATTTGACGCCATATGCCAGAAATTCTGGGACAAACTAGAGCACCGCACTGACCTGCCACAACCAATACCTGCACCCACGGATGACCGCAAGCGTGGTGAGGGGAAGCACAAGAGGCACCCCCCCCCCCCCATACGGCTGAATTTCCCAGGGCCAAAACACAGCCAGAGTTTGCTGCCAGCAAGCCATCCTCGCAAATGGAGGACCTATATTTAAGTATGTAAGTTTAAGATTCTTTTTTTTGGGCTGTTAAGGGTGCTAGACCATTACAGAAAGGGTTACACCAACCAAAACCATTGTTTTATATGAACACTGTTTTTCAATTAAGATGAACCATTTAACTACTTTCACAGACATACATTAATTGTAGTATTTATGGTTAGGCAAAGCATTTAGGTTTAATAGTGACATTAAAAGACAGATATTTCTGGTTGTAGAATTGGGTTATTAGTGGCAAATATACGTAAAGGGTAGTAGTTGAGCTTATGGACAGCAGTTATGTTTAATCTGGGAATTTAGAGATAGTGGCTAGGTTAGTATTTAGCATGGTAATAGGGGAATAGGAGAAGAGAGACAGGAAAAGCAACATAGTGAAAATAATATCCATTAGATACGAAAAGAACTATTGTCCTATATCTTTATTAAACTCTGATATAAAAATCTATGCAAGCATCCTGGCAAATAGATTACAGACGGTCCTTCCGTTTATGATTCATGAGACCAGGTTGGCTTTATGAAAGAGAGGTATTCTAATAATAGTGTGAGAACAATGGTTGATATCCTGGATCATACTCATGTGTCAGGAGCCCCACTTCAGACCCTGTCATTGGACGCGGAGAAGGCCTTTGACAGGGTCAGGTGGGACTTCCTCAAGGCTGCCTTGAAAGCTTTTGGGTTCGAGGGATGGATTCTGGATGCCATTATGGTTTTATATAGTCATCCGATGGCTAGAACAATTGGGAAGGGTATAACATCTGAATGGTTTAAAATAAGTAACGGAACAAGACAAGGTTGTCCCCTTTACCCGTTGTTATATTTGTTGTATATAGAACCCATAATCTGTGATATTAGAAAAAATTTAAGTAATTAAAATAGGCCAAGAAGAATATAAAACTTTACTCTATGCAGATGATGTGTTAGTTACTATATCAGATCATATAATATCAATAGATAAGCTATTAAAGGCTATATTTGAATTCGGACAGTATTCCAATTTTAGGTTAAATGTAGATAAAACAACTATTCTTGCTAAAAATATAAGTAAGGAAGAGATATTAAACATTAGAGCGAAATATAACTTTGAATGGGCAAAACAAATATAAGCAATACTTGGGAATAAAAATCTCTTCTAACCCAAACAGGATTCTAGAACATAATATTTTGCCTCTTATGAAACAAATTAACAAACAACTAAAAGATATGAGAAATGCAGAGATTTCATGGACAGGCAGAATAAACGTAGTAAAATCTTATATGATCCCCAGATGGAGCTTCATATTTCCCATGTTACCTCTGAAAATGCCTAAACCATGGCTTACGATGATCCAATCAGCTTTAGAAAAAATTATATGGCTGGGGGAAAAAACCTAGGGTTAATAAAAATATTCTCAATTGAAAGTCGAAAATGGGACGGATGGGCGTCCCAGATATTACAGAGATATATGAATCTTGTTCTTTGGTGCATATTGTACCCTCTATGAAAGAGAGCTCTAGGGGGGAAGCTTGGGCAAAAATAGAGGCTACGAGATCGAAAGTTCCAGACCTTTTAGCCTTGTTTTGGAAAATACATAGGAATGAGAAAGATGATATGGGCCTACTTTTAATCTTTTGGCCCAGTGGAAAAATTGGAAAAAAAGGCTTAAAATAATAGATAAAATCCTTAATGATTTACCCCTAAATATTTTGGCCGTTAACATCGAAGATCTCAATCTTAAACCATGGACGATTAAAGGTATTAATAGAATAGATCAGATAACACAACATCATCAGATTAGGCCTTTTGAAAAGGTTAGACAAATCTTCTCCCTCCCTTACAGAGAAAATTTTACATACCTGAGAATAAAGCACTTCCTAATGGAGCATAGAGTAGTGGATATTTCGGGGAAATTAAAATTATTTATGAATATATTAAATAACAAAGGTAATCGAATTATATAACAACTACAAAATAATTCCAGACTTCCAAGTATTAAAATCATGGGAAAAAGACTTACAAATCATTATTACGAGAAATTAATGGACAAGGGCAAATAGAGCAGTAATTAAAGCTACACACTGCCTAAATTTATCGGAGAGTCAGTATAAGATTATTAATCGGTGGCATTACGTTCCAGCTAAATTAGCAAGAATGTATTCAGAATCACATTATGTGTGTTGGCGATGTGCCTCTCCTAGAGCAGATTATGTCCACATTTGGTGGTCTTGCCTGACAATATTTCACCTATGGCAAAAGGTCGTGGAAGTCTGTAAGGATAGATAGGATAAAGGTAGATCTAGGTTTTTCTTATAGATCAATGATTTTATACTCGGATGGCGCGTAATCCCAAAGGATAAAAAATAATTAATCATACATATATTTACTGAAACTAAAGCTAGTCTTGCAAGATCTTGGAAGACCCCAGATTCTCCCCCTTGGGAGTTGATAAAACATCAGGTGATGAATAATTGTAAAAGGGAGGTAGGGATACTGAGACAAGATAACTATTTCAATCCACGAATAGAACAATGGGAGAACTGGATTATAAAATTAGGAAGTGAGACTTAGTATGTTATATGTCTTGCCATATGGAGGACTTAGTTGGGTTAGAAGGTACCTGGGTGCAAATTTTATAGTTTAAGTTGGGTAAATACTGATGGGAATATGGTGGGCAAAGGAGATAAAAGAGAAAAGGCAGAAATTAAAGGGAAATACAAAGAAAGAGTAAGAAGGAGAGGGGAAAGTAAAACTAAAACTTTATTGTCAATTCTCTCTCCTCCATATACCCTCAAGTAGTACACGGTAATCTCTCAGCAAAGTATATATGTAAATTGTATTTATTTATTTTTTAAATTTATTTTTGTGTTTTCTTCTGGAGCAGGTGATGAAAAAGGGAATGCAGACAGGAAAATATTGCAATGACAATGTATTCCATCTGATGTTTAGATTTCTAGTATGATTGTGTGCAATATATTTATAATATCTTGCTTCAGAAGGGTTTTTGGTATGTCTTCTATGTTATATGTAAATGTATCTATGTTTTTGTCTTGTATATTCTATGGGAAAAAAAAGAAAAGAAAACTAATAAAGATTATAAATATATAAAAAAAAAGAAAAGAAAATAATATCCAGTAGAGAAGGGAACTAAGGGATTTGTAGAGGAACAACTTGAAAAATTGTTGAAAAGAGTAGACATTTTTAGGGAAAAACTGCTTCATTTGTCTAGTACACAGAGACTAGGGGTCCAAGATAAGCAGCTGTCATAGTGGATTGTTTTCCATCAGCTGTGTGTGGTGTCTAAAGTAATACTTTGTGTACACGAACATATTTCCTTGTCATTGGCCACCATTCTGATCCTCCACATAATGAACTTGCAAAAAGGTATAGTCTGAATGAAGAAGGATTAAATCCAAATGGGGATGAAACACTCCATTGGTGAGTTAATGTTGGCTTCAATTCAAAAGTAATTAAATTAACTGAAATCACTTGATCAAAGTAGAAGTTGACCTAAAGTAAGCAGTTTACACTGAATTGGTTTTGGTGCATGTTCTTTTAAAGTTAGCATAGTGGAGTAATCAGAATACATAACTTCTACAGGTCATTGAGCAACGCAAGAGTATACAAACTAGTGGCGTAGCTAGAGCTTTTGCCGCCCGGGGTTTTCGTATTATTGTTGTGAAAGGAAATGCTTATTTAACTGAATTTTGTATACACATTTAAAAAACATATACTTTTATTATTACAAGGCTTTCTAATTGTAAAATAACTTTACATTTTGGTTCTTAAATGAGTGGCAGTGTAAAGATGCAGGGACGGCTGTGAGGGGCTGTGGAAGGTGCAGGGACGGAGTGGGATCTGTGCAGGGAGGGAGGGGGACGGTGCGGGGAGGCAGGGGGGAGAGGAGATCTGTACAGAGGAGGGAGAGGATCTGTGCAGGGGAGGGGGATCTGTGTAGGGGAGGGAGAGGGATCTGTGTGTAGGGGAGGGAGAGGGAATATGTGCAAGGCAAGGAGGGGGAGAGGATCTGTGTAGGGGTGGGAGTGGGGATATGTGCAGGGGAGGCATTGGGAAAGGGGATGTGTGCAGCGGAGGCAGGGAGAGAGGGGGTTTGAACAGGGAGGGGGCTGTGCAGGGAGAGGGGCTCTGTGCAGGTGAGGGAATGGGAGAGGGGATCTGTGCTGCAGGGATAGAGGGGCTGTGAGGGTGATGTGAAGAGAGAGCTGTGCAGGGGAGGCAGGAGGAGAGGGTATTTGTGCAGGGATGGGGGCTTAGTAGGGAGAGAGGGGGGCTGTGAGAGTGCAGTGAGGAGGGAGCTGTGCAGGGAAGAGCATGCCTGGTGTCTCTTCCAGGCTGCTCTTCCTCTTCAGGAGGCACAGGAAGTGATTTGACTTCCCATACCTCCTTCCCCGCCTCTTCCCCTCACGCACTGCACCGCACTGAAGAGACCTGGCCAGAAGAGTAGGATCGCTGCCAGATCTCACTTAGAAGGTGGGAGGGAGTATGGCAGTGAGCAGGGGCCTTGCTGTCCCCAAAAAGTGTCGTTCGGGGCAGACATAGGTCTACGCCTCTGATACAGACATAGGGCTACTATACAACTTTGCCACTACATTTTAGAGTACAAATAATTAAAAACGAGAACATCATAACCAAGTAAAATCCAAATGCATTCATTCACCCCATTGGGCTTTACAATCAAACTATATTGAAAAAGCCACTCCATTGAGCATGAAAGGCAATTGACTAAGACAGTAGATTAAGGCAGCATATCAATTTATGCATTTCATTCACAAACTTTATCAAGACAATATAAATAGTAATGGAGCACTAGAAAGAAAAATCTTACCCTCTTACACACGTGATTCACAGGGAGTAAAATCCACAGTATATGCAAAATAATAAGGAAATAAAAAACAACAGAGTGCATATTGCACAATATAAGGTGCCAAAAGGCAGTCAGTATGTACACTACATATTGACTGCCTTTTCGCACCTTATATTGTGCAGGGATGTGTCTACCGCGAGGCAAACAAGGCACTTGCCTTGGGTGGCAATTTCCAGGGGGCGTCAAAAAAGCCGCCCCAAATGCCCAGGCAAATACCTTGTTTGCCTCGTTTTATGGGAGCCCAAGAGGTGGCTGCCTGGTCCCCTTAGGTCTACCCCGTGGCAGGCGGGTGGCGAGGGAGCACTTTCCCCTGAGCGCTCTGCTCAGCTCCCTCGCGTGACCCACGTTATTGCCGGGAGCCGGAATATGTCCTCCTGCACGTCCGGTCGCCTTCATGCCCAGCAGCCCCACTGGACCGCAGGTGAGAAATCCACCCAGCTGAGAGGCTGTGTGGATTTAAATAAAAAATAATAATAATACTAATTGTGAGTGTGGGGAAATGTGTGTGTTAGTAAATGTGAGTGTGTGTGTGTCAGTGAATGTGAGTGAGTGTGTGTCAGTGAATGTGTGTGTCAGTGAATGTGAATGAGTGTGTCAGTGAATGTGTGTGTCAGTAAATGTGAGTGAATGTGAGTGAGTGTATGTGTTTCAGTGAATGTGTGTGTGTGTGTCTGTAAATGAATGTGTGTCAGTCAGTGTATGTGCGAGTAAGTGTATGTCTGTCTAGGGCAGCACAAAGCCTAAATACACCACTTTGTACACTCACATGAAGTGAAACCTAACAGGGATGTCTCACTTAATATGCAGATGTGCCTTGAAAGGTAGCGCACTCCATCTTTCTTCAAAAGAAAAGGCTCAATATAAGTTGAGCGCCATCCATATCCTATCCATATAAGGTTCTATTGACATCCTGCGCTATCAATTCTCCATTTGTTTCTCCTGAGGGAGAGAAACCCTGCTTGAAGAAAGGTGGAGTGCTACCATTAAAGTCACATCTGCATATTACTAACTTTTTTTGTACACTTTATATTATGCAATCTGCACTATATGTTGTTTTTATTTCCTATTTATTTAGCATATACTGTGGATTTTACTCCCTGTGAATCACGTGGGTAAGATATCGCTCCTTTTTCTTTCTCGCACCACTTCTATTATATATGCACTTATACTTATAGATTTTATTGGTTGGTGAGGGCTGGGAGGTCGCCCTTTATGAGTGTTTTAGAGCTGCTATTCCTTGACTGTTTACACTTAAAGGACCACTCTAGGCACCCAGACCACTTCAGCTTAATGAAGTGGTCTGGGTGCCAGGTCCTTCTAGGGTTAACCCATTTTTTCATAATTATAGCAGTTTCAGAGAAACTGCTATAATTATGAATGGGTTAAGCCTTCCCCTAATCCTCTAGTGGCTGTCTCATTGACAGCCACTAGAGGCGCTTGCGTGCTTCTCACTGTGATTTTCACAGTGAGAGCACGCAAGCGTCCATAGGAAAGCATTGTAAATGCTTTCCTATGCGACGGGCTGAATGCGCGCGCAGCTCTTGCCGCGCGTGCGCATTCAGCCGGCGGGGCGGAACGGAGGCGGAGAGGAGGAGGAGAGCTCTCCGCCCAGCGCTGGAAAAAGGTAAGTTTAAACCCCTTTTCCCCTTCCAGAGCCGGGCGGGAGGGGGTCCCTGAGGGTGGGGGCACCCTCAGGGCACTATAGTGCCAGGAAAACGAGTATGTTTTCCTGGCACTATAGTGGTCCTTTAAGACCTTCTCCACAGACTATTATTTCTGCACTTTGTACTAATTTATCAAAACAATATACTATCGTGTTTAAATGCAGGTTAAATAGAGCTGCAGTTTCACATTAACTTTTCTTTTACCTACCTGCTGCTACTCGTTAATGCACATTTTGTAACTATTAGAGAGTAGTGGCAATTTACCTACTGCAAAATATTTATAGCTGTGACAGGGAGTGGATAGCTGCCTCTACTGAAACCCAGTTGGTAAGTAGCGCCTCACAACTACCATTATCTTCGGTTCCCTCACTACTTTCCACATTGGGCAACAGCCATTGATAAAGATAGGCAACAAAAAAATGTCAACAAGGTTGTAAACCGGGTGGCAATCTACTGGCTGTTGTTGGTAGTTACAGTGTGTGCCAGCTATTTACTGACAAGACTGCGAACAAGCCCATGGAAGACAAACCTGTGACTCTCCAGAGTAAATATCAACTTCTGTATAATTCATGCAGGGGATCTATATGATAGATACTGCAGATCTAACCTGTGAAATCACAGAGTCGTTGGTGGATGTCTTTGATAAAAGTTTAATTGCCCATCTCCCAGACCATTGTGACCTAAGCATGATAACTCAAAAGGTCAATGGCAGGTTTTGGCAGAGTCAATGGATACAAGTGGCAATAGCATGGTTTAACATGAGAGAGACAACTGGACATTTGAGACAAGTCCAGAAGTGAAACAGTGTCTTAAGAATAAGTGATTGTAGCAATAAAGTAACTATGGAGTGAGTGAAAAAATTGGAAAAAATGACAGCGTGGTTGTGAATAGTTGGCTGGGTCTGATACCAAAGTTGGAATAGAGGCACAAGGATTATCCAAGAGAGTAGGCCGTGGCAGCAGGCATAATAAGTGATCCTTGACAGTAGTTAGGAATGAGAGCCAGGGTGAAGAGCCAACTATGGTATATAACAAAGTCAATCTGAGAAAGTAGTAAGGAACACTAACCTAGCCAAGTAGCTGATTATGAAGACGAAAACTGGACTGCCTACTTTAGGCACAAGCAAGGCAACAAGGTTACATATGACAAGAACCTGAAAAAGACATGAAAAATAGATCCTGGGCATTGTTACAGACACACCTTTCCTTATCTGCTTTTACTGAGACTGTGTCTAGCCTTGGTTAAGATCCATATGTTATTTCTTGGCCACCTCATTGTGAACTCGATTATCAGGCTCTCCTTGGCCTGTCCACACAAAAAGGATATGATACTGTTCAGAAATGTCATGTAATGAAATGGATCACCATTGGTCCAGCACCTATAAATCCCCAGAGAGTCCTTATACCTAAAAACTCTAAATGAAGATAAATAGAGTCAGTTTGCTGATACTTTAATAGTGCATTCTTTAACAGAGTTATGGGTTTTGATTTTTGGTAAGAAGAGGTTCTTAAGAGATGGTAAAAAGTAGTGGGTACCCCTGAATGGTGTGTGTCCAAGAGGTCAGACAAATTTCTAAGTATGCAGTAGTGTAACAGTCAGAACTTAAGGTTTTATAAGGTTTTAAGAGAAGATTTGAGTAATTTAGTGAACTAAGATTTTTTGTGAAAATAACCAAATTCTGACTGCAATGGCAATTCTGATATTTACTAGAGACAAATATATTCGGCCAGAGCCAATTTGCAGCAATTGCCCAGATGCATTCAGTGTCTGTATTAAAATCAGTAATTTAACATTTAAATTATATATCAAGTATTGGATTCAGAAGATTCACAAATATTAACACAATTTGTGAATTGATACTTTGAAGTGTAACAATGGCACAATCCACACCTCGGTTTACAGAACAGGTGCAGTTACCTTCACAGCTCCAGCTTCCACCTCTCCCATACTAAACAGGCCATCATCTACAGCCAAGCCACTAGGTACCATCGCATATGCTCTGATCTTAATGACCATAATTCCCATCTAAATGTACTCTCCCAATCTTTGAGACAGAAAGGCTACAATCCAAAGACCATTAGCAAACAAATCAACTCTGCTATAAAAACTCCACGCACGCGCATGCTACAGTACAGAGAGAAAAAAATATCTACACGAGTGCCACTTGTGGTCACCTACAACCCAGCTCTTGAGGAAATACAGAAAATCATCAAAGACCTACAACCAATGTTAACAGAAGACGAGACTCTGGAAAACATTTTCTCTGACACACCCATTTTGGCCTTCAGACAACCACCAAATCTCCAACAAAAATGAATCAACAGGAAGCTGCCCACTGATGGTAAGAATAAAGAAAATGGGACCAGTCAATGCAAATAACCTTGTTGCAAAATGTGTCAGCACATATGCACAGACAACACATCCACAGACAACAATAAAACCTACAGCATTAAAGGAATGGTGTCTATTTTTAAACAAACCTGTGTCTTATCTGCACTTATGTCGCTTTAACCCCTGTATCACAACTCAACTTTGAATTCTATATGTAGTCTTGCTCAGAAATGCTTCAGACTTGAGAAAGGGAGGTTCTCCAAAAAAAAAAATTCTGTAAGTCCAATCAAAAAGGTTTTACAAGATACAATTTTTACCTGTTTTATTTATATATATATATATATATCAATTAGCAAACCAGTAACCAACCTCATGCTGAAGAGTTGCATTAACAACGAAACAGCTGTCCATGAGTGGTTCACTGGTTTTGCATCTTATCCTAAATTGTGTTCCAAGCAGTTGCATACTGCAAACACAAATTAAAAGGAATCCATGTTTAAAATGGAACGAGGCAAAAATGTGATTCTTTGTTAAACTAATTTGCATATGCCCACCCAGAATCCTTTGCGGTTGTAACATCACTGCTGATTTGGGATTTCTGTGGGAAAAGCAAGTCTTATGGCTTGACTGGTGTGCAGATTTTTGTTTAGCATTGTATTAACTATCCACATAATTCAGGTGGAAGGGGTTTTCAATCACAATTTTTCCCCACCATAACCTATTTAGATTTTGCTTCCCAAGCACTACCAAGCCTCAATTAGCAAACCAGTAACCAACCTCATGCTGAAGAGTTGCATTAACAACGAAACAGCTGTCCATGAGTGGTTCACTGGTTTTGCATCTTATCCTAAATTGTGTTCCAAGCAGTTGTATACTGCAAACACAAATTAAAAGGAATCCATGTTTAAAATGGAATGAGGCAAAAATGTGATTCTTTGTTAAACTAATTTGCATATGCCCACCCAGAATCCTTTGCGGTTGTAACATCACTGCTGATTTGGGATTTCTGTGGGAAAAGCAAGTCCTATGGCTTGACTGGTGTGCAGATTTTTGTTTAGCATTGTATTAACTATCCACATAATTCAGGTGGAAGGGGTTTTCAATCACAATTTTTCCCCACCATAACCTAATTAGATTTTGCTTCCCAAGCACTACCAAGCCTCAATTAGCAAACCAGTAACCAACCTCATGCTGAAGAGTTGCATTAACAACGAAACAGCTGTCCATGAGTGGTTCACTGGTTTTGCATCTTATCCTAAATTGTGTTCCAAGCAGTTGTATACTGCAAACACAAATTAAAAGGAATCCATGTTTAAAATGGAATGAGGCAAAAATGTGATTCTTTGTTAAACTAATTTGCATATGCCCACCCAGAATCCTTTGCGGTTGTAACATCACTGCTGATTTGGGATTTCTGTGGGAAAAGCAAGTCTTATGGCTTGACTGGTGTGCAGATTTTTGTTTAGCATTGTATTAACTATCCACATACTTCAGGTGGAAGGGGTTTTCAATCACAATTTTTCCCCACCATAACCTAATTATATATATATATATATATATATATATATATATATATATATATATATATATATATATATATATATATATATATATATATATATATACCAACAGAGTTATGGTATTTGACATTGCTAAACAAACATACACACACCGGTCTTATGGTAGCAAGTGCTATTAACAAATAAGAACGCAAATACCTGGTAATGTAGCGGGGTACCAGGTTAGGTAGGTTCTTGCCTGAAGGCAGTATGAATGTAGGCCTAAGTAGAAAATGTAAACCCCGTAATGAGTAGAGTACTATAGCTTGATTTGTTGTACAGGTACTTGGATGAGCGTAAGTGTTTTGTTTACGGAGAAAACCGGAGGAGCCTATAATAAGGTTGGAGCTATGGATTAAAGCCATCGTATATTATTAAAATTAGCAATGGTTATAACAGTATATTTTAATTAACAAATTCCGTTTGTGACAAGTTTAGAGTGAAGGCTGCCTGAGGCCTTGACATGATTGAAACTGAAGTGAGTAAATACTATACCTGGATGTAAATACAAGAGCTTGAATTTGACAACTTTATGCAGAAGTACAAGACAAACGGTCAATCTGTGGAGACCAAAAAACTGTAACAGAGGCTAAGATTAATGTCTGTGTAAGCTAAAGAGAAATAGAGAATACTATGAAATGTAGGGTTTGAAAATTCCCCCAGAGGATCGTGCTATATATTAATATATATGTTTGGGATGGCGTACAGGGTTGGCGTGGAGTTGAAAAACTCTGCCAAAGTAGTTGGGTGTCAGAAGAATTTATTAAGTATTTAACGTACCTAAAACACAGAGGGTTAACTGCTAATATCTATACTGATTCTCGGTAAGCCTTTGGCATAGCCCATGACTTTGGACTTCTTTGGCGGGCCCGAGATTTTCTCACATCTGCAGGAACCTTCATCAAGAACTCAGAAGCCGTGAGTGCCCTAATGGATGCTATCCTGCTACCAAAGCATGTGGGAATCATCAAGGTGGCAGCTCAATTGAAGATCACAGATGAAGAATCCCAATGTAATCACAGAGCTGATGTAGCGGCTAAGCAGGCTGCCAATCTACCATACCTTGCAGGTAAAATGCCTTTACAGACTATGACAGTAGCCCAATCTGTTTCATATGACATACTGCAAAGCCTACAGAAGCAGGCAAGCACAGAAGAACAACAACAATGGAAGAAGCTGGGAGCAGCATATCAGGACGCTGACAAGATGTGGAAGAAAGGTGAGAAGCGTTGTCTACCCAAGGTCTTATACCCAGTGCTGGTCCAGGTGGCCCATGGACCTACACATCTGTCAAAAATGAACATGATCAGTTTGGTAAATGCACATTGCATTGCTCCAGGTTTCACTGTAATTGCTGCAAAACATACACAAAGCTGCATGATTTGTGCTAGGAATAATGCAGGTCAAGTGATTAAAACGCCCTCCAAGTACATGCCACGGCAACTTTGCCAGTTCCAGAGAGTGCAGATAGACCATATTCAACTGCCTAAAATAGGAGTATATATATATATATATATATATATATATATAATACACAACACACAAGATCCAGCGCACTCACCTATCCACTAAACAGCAACTTCAATGTTGAAAGATTTTATTTGTTTTTTTAAAAACACCTAATCTAGGCAAAAATAATGGGGGTTTAGTCACATTATATGATCATACATTGCATAAGCCTGCCACAACGTCAATGTACCCCATCTTTGGCAGGTCCTACACTAACAGCCTAATGTCTGCTCTTATGAGATTAACCTACTTGGGGAAAGAAATTCCATCTGGGGCTCTCTGCAGTACAAGTCTAAATAGGGCCCTGGGATGAGGCACCTGTGACAGGGAGGGGTGCAAAACCAAGGAGTTGGCTAGACTCCCAAATATATATAAAACAAGAGGGGTTGGCTGCACTCACCTTAACATGCATAAATGGGGGTGCTGCTGGGGGCCAAATAATACAATACACAAGATCCAGCGCACTCACCTATCCACTAAACAGCAACTTCAATGTTGAAAGATTTTATTTGTGGCAGGCTTATGCAATGTATGATCATATAATGTAACTAAACCCCCATTATTTTTGCCTAGATTAGGTGTTTTAAAAAAAACAAACAAATAAAATCTTTCAACATTGAAGTTGCTGTTTAGTGGATAGGTGAGTGCGCTGGATCTTGTGTATTGTATTATTTGGCCCCCAGCAGCACCCCCATTTATGCATGTTAAGGTGAGTGCAGCCAACCCCCTCTTGTTTTATATATATTTGGGAGTCTAGCCAACTCCTTGGTTTTGCACCCCTCCCTGTCACAGGTGCCTCATCCCAGGGCCCTATTTAGCCTTGTACTGCAGAGAGCCCCAGATGGAATTTTTTCCCCAAGTAGGTTAATCTCATAAGAGCAGACATTAGGCTGTTAGTGTAGGACCTGCCAAAGATGGGGTACATTGACGTTGTGGCAGGCTTATGCAATGTATGATCATATAATGTAACTAAACCCCCATTATTTTTGCCTAGATTAGGTGTTTTTAAAAAAACAAATAAAAATCTTTCAACATTGAAGTTGCTGTTTAGTGGATAGGTGAGTGCGCTGGATCTTGTGTATTGTATTATTTGGCCCCCAGCAGCACCCCCATTTATGCATGTTAAGGTGAGTGCAGCCAACCCCCTCTTGTTTTATATATATTTGGGAGTCTAGCCAACTCCTTGGTTTTGCACCCCTCCCTGTCACAGGTGCCTCATCCCAGGGCCCTATTTAGCCTTGTACTGCAGAGAGCCCCAGATGGAATTTTTTTTCCCCAAGTAGGTTAATCTCATAAGATCTCATAAGAGCAGACATTAGGCTGTTAGTGTAGGACCTGCCAAAGATGGGGTACATTGATGTTGTGGCAGGCTTATGCAATGTATGATCA
>OW240919.1:148353293-148395827 GCA_933207985.1 Pelobates cultripes
GTGTGATGTTGACCCTTTATCTACTGGGGTCCATTTGTAGTGTAGAGTGATCAGCATGTGTGTGATGAAATAAATAAACAATTCACACATACTGATTTGTCACTCACCATTTAATATTCCCTGTGTTTATTTATTTCATCACACACATGCTGATCACTCTACACTACAAATGGACCCCAGTAGATAAAGGGTCAACATCACACACACTCTCTGTTATATACTGACAACTCACATTATGCTAAGCCAGCCTGTTTTCTGTAATTGATGCCTGTTCTTATTGTTTAGGTTTGTGATTTGGCAACACACATGGCTTTCCCAGCTAGGGTTCCCAATTTAATAAGGAGTTAGGTAGTATTTGAGTTAGCTCTATTAGGCTACACAGGTCTACAGTTACCAATACACCAGTCTTTCTTACTGAGTCCCTATATGAGCAATCGTTTCTAGCCATTCCTGGCTCACTCTAGTATCCTACGATCAATTAGGCAGTTGCTTAGACATTTATGAAAACACATATGCAACATATAATTTTATTTATCCTCCGTATTGATTTTAAATCTCTGCCGACATTTGGTTTTTAAACAGCTGTGCCGTCTCTAGGCAACACATGGTGATTTCACCACACGTCACTTTACGGCAATTAACATAATGATTCACAATTTACGGCTTCACTCATATGGCAGATTGGACACACAGGGAGCACTTGGTGATTGGGTAAGTTTAACAAGCGTTTATGTATATATTTGAGGTTTTTGTATATGACAGCATCTTGATAAAGACCGCTAGACGGTCGAAACGTCGATTTTTTTTTGTGCTATTTGAATACAGTAATTTGATTTACCAAATCCATGGAGTGCTCTCATTTTTTGCTTTGTTTATATATATATATATATATATATTTATATATATATATATATATTTATATATGTGTGTTGGTGTGCATTGATCTCTTGAAGCCTACCCAGTATCGAAGGCAACAGCAAGTAAGCTATTGAAGGAACTGGTATGTAGATATGGGATATCTGAGGTAATAATACAAGAAATAATGCAAGCACTGTGATCAGTCAGGCCTTCTATACACCATATCATCCCCAAAGCAGTGGGAAAGTAGAGAGGGCAAATGGCACCCTGAAGAATAAGATAACAAAGCTATGCAAGAGGCAGGGAAACCATGGACTGAATTACTCCATATCTTAAAACACACCTGTCCCCCTTTAAAATACTGTTTGGATGTGCCCCCAAGACAGGACTTTACTTCCCCCAAACCCTCCAGCCGCAGCATAGCAACATGACTGCTTATGTACAGGCCTTACAGGAGATTTTAAAGATTCCAAAAACGGTACAATCTTTAGACAATCAAACAAATTTCCTAGGCGTCAAAATAGTTACAGAGGCTCCTCATCTGGTGAAACCGATTGGTCAGACCAGGATCAACTGCCACAATTTAGGCGAAGATCCCAATTTAAATGGTACACTGACCACGCTAGAGATTCAAGTTCCCAACCAAATATCAATAAGAGCATTCTTAAGACAAGATAGTCTCGTTCCTTGATATACTGATCTCTGTGGACACCAATAACCCTCAAACCACTACTGCCCCCTCTTCAAATCCTTTTTTAGAACAGGAACAGCCCGGCCAACAATGGGGTCAATTGAGAGACAGGCATACAAGAATCAGAGCTGTACCTAGAGGCCCTAGCCCCTAACAAAATAATTAATTTATCAGACTTTCAATTATCAGCTCATCATATTAGTTTGCTGAACAGGGGATTATCATTTGCACCAACTCCCACCTGCAATAGATTTAATTGGTCCAAGGACTTGAACCTCTTTGGCAGGAAGTTAGCCCTTAACATAATGCATGCCAAAAAAAAAAACAACTTATGGCCAATGAGTTAGGCCTGTCCACACAGGATTACAAACTTTCGAAAACTCTCGATAGCCTTCTAAATGAAAATGACACCACCAGGCCGCTAACAGACTTCAAACCACCAAGTCATTTCACTCCAAATTTCATACACACACCCCATGTAGATCTTTTTGTTCAGATGTCATTAAATGAGTTCGAAACAACAACCAATCACGCTCCTGTCACCAATAATCTAAGCTTTTTGGAATGCAAGGCACTAAAAGACTTACAACAGCAGGTAATAATCAAACCAGCTGAAAAAGGGGGCAACACAGTCCTCCTTAACCATTCTGAATACATCAGTATGTGTTTATCACATCTCGATGACACTACATATTACAGAACTCTCCCCTCTCCCACTTACCAAGTATGTAAGTGAGCTCGACACCTTTCTAAACGATGCCATAACTCAACACATTATCAGTCAAGAAGAATTCAAAATTTATATTGCCACACAAAAATCCAACTACAGCAACATATTACTGTTTGCCAAAGATACATAAGGGTATTCGACCGCCTCCCGGCAGACCCATCGTATCTGGTAATAATTGCCTTACAGAATCTCTTAGCAAGTTCATTGAAAAATTTTTGCACCCCATTGTTATCACATTACCATCCTATCTACAGGAGACCAAGTCCACCCTCTTGACATTGCAGGACATGATAGTTCCACCTTATACACAACTGGCAAAATTGGATGTGGCAGCACTATACACCAACATCCCTCATGCAATGGGGTTAAGGGCATGTAGGTCTTTTTTTAGACAATTCATCATACATTGACTCACAAAAAAACTTCATCATGGCAACTCTTGAGTTCATCTTAACACACAACTATTTTATTTTCAATGGGCGTTATTACCTCCAGATTTCCGGTAACGCCATGGGGACGGCCTGTGCACCCACCTATGCGAATCTATTCTTGGGGTGGTGGGAGCAACATGTCGTCACGACTCCTAAATTCAGCCACTTTCATGAATACATCTTGAGCTGGCATAGATACATTGACGACATGTTGCTCCTGTGGACAGGATCCATCCCCATGTTCGAAAACTTCGCCAATACTCTCAATGACAATGACATTATTCTTAAGTTGACGCATGTAATAGACGAACATTAGTTGGTATTTTTAGACCTCAAGATTTTACTGGAACAGGATGGCTGTATTTGTAACGGATCGTCTGGCACCCCGACTGGGTATCTCCGTTGAAGGATGCTCCTAGTGCTTCCGCAGGGCTCCTAGAACTCTAGCAGACACCACAACCACCGCAGGCCGAACCTCTCTTCTTTCAGAGTGAAGAACAAGCTCATAAAAGAGCTTAGGAGTGATTATAGCAAGGGAATACGCAGAGCATAGCAATCCCTTGCAGTAGATTCCCCCAATAAGAGATGGAACTCCAAATTGAGGGTGAAGTAGAACTGAAGCTTTAAAGGACCACTATAGTGCCAGGAAAACATACTCGTTTTCATGACACTATAGTACCCTGAGGGTGCCCCCACCCTCAGGGTCCCACTCCCGCCGGGCTCTGGGGAGAGGAAGGTGTTAAACTTACCTCTTTCTCCAGCGCCGGGCAGGGAGCTTTCCTCCTCCTCTCCTCCTCTTCGGCTGAATGCGCGGCAGGAGCTGCGCGCGCGCATTCAGCCAGTCTCATAGGAAAGCATTCATAATGCTTTCCTATGGACGCTTGCGTTTTCTCACTGTGATTTTCACAGTGAGAAGCACGCAAACGCCTCTAGCGGATGTCAATGAGACAGCCACTAGAGGCTTTAGAGGCTGGTTAACCTATTTATAAACATAGCAGTTTCTCTGAAACTGCTATGTTTATAAAAAAAAGGGTTAACCCTAGCTGGACCAGGCACCCAGACCACTTCATTAAGCTGAAGTGGTCTGGGTCCCCATAGTGGTCCTTTAATCCAACACTCTGCTTTTATGCACATTTAACACACATAGTACCACCCACAAGGTTTTGCAGAACAACCAATCAATACGTACAATAATACATTCAGACACTCCCAGCAATTACACACAAAATCCTCCCCTCTGCCTGTGATATAATTACTGAACACAAAGGGCTAACATAATTATCACAGGCAGGAAAATACACAATTTTACACAATATTCACAACTTTAAAAGTATACATCACATTCACATAAAACTTTCTGAATCAGCATACTCCAAATACAAACTGTTAAGACCTGCAGTGGTTATGGTACTGCGGTCTTCTAATCCTTTCCTAACAGCTGAGCATAAGTGATTATAGCTGCAGCAGGGAGTAGAGGAATAGTGTAGATGAATGCAGTTTCCAAGACGATTCTCCCCAGCAAATAGAATATCCCCCAAACATGAGCCTAGACTTCACGAAGGGTGTAACAGGAATGGAGTTTATTGAAAACACATGGGCTTTTATGAGAAATCCTCCTGCAAGAGGACCTCCCACAGCAAACAAAGATAACAGCCAATCAACATACAGATTAGTAATACACGCCCTCTCTCTGCCTGGGAGATATTGAGATAAGTTAAGGAATAAACCAATTATCTCCAGGCAGAGAGCACACAATTTCCCCAAAACTTAGAACACCCCTTTCCCCACAAGGTATCCCCACAAATTACATATCCCCCTGATAGCCCCGATCTGGGAGACAAACATATCCAAATTGGTTCAGGGGTTCTTTAAAAGTATGAAAGTCATATTTTACCGACCACACACGAGGCTCCTGCCCAAAACAGTTCCACAAATTCAGCGTGTGTGGTCGGTCAATTCAGAAAAAGGTAAAAAAAGAACAAAGTACCGATTGCTCCCCTTGTCCGTTCGCACAAAACTACCGAATGGCGCTCTCCTGGCGGTTTGACAACTAAAGGAAGCAGGCGTTCGGTAGTTTCAGCGGTGGTTCGTCCGGTCGAGTGTCCGATTTTGGTTCCAGACACTCGACGACCAAGTACCGCTGCCTCCTTTCGTGCGAACAAGATGGCCGCAGTTTTCTGTTCCACGTGGCATTTGGCTATACGAACAGCGGCTGCCTAGAGAGAGCGCTTAATAGACGGATCCTTTGAAGTTAATGAGCCAGGAGGGTGGTCGGTGTTCAGTAGTTTCAAACTACCGAACCAATAGTCAATATGCAGCAAATAATGTACAAAAAGCCGAACATAGGAGAAAATATCGAACCAAAGTCTATTTTCTTCACACAAACATATGTCAAAATCATACAAATTGGTCCAGTGGTTAGTTGGAAATCCCTTTTTGACCAACTGCAAGCATTGCTTGGTAAGTCACTTATCTCCAGCATACAGAAAATATACAAGAACAACAGTAAAAACACATAAAAATACATAATTTCTATCCTACTGAAGAGAACCCCCACATTCAACCTATCCCCAGATAGCTTGGATCTGAGCGCTCAATTATTCCGAACAGCGATCAGATCCCACGAACAGAATAAAATCGCCATGGGGTTTAAGTTTAACAAGGGCCATACACAGTCCAATAGAAGTCCATAAGCCCCAAATGCTGTTTTTAAAGTGCCCAATCTCCCAGGGGCCATAGTCTCAAGGCATGAGGCTGGCAATCAGTCCCCTCCAAAAAACAGTGGCGAGGTCCCTTTCGCCACAGTATTCAAACCGAACTGTTTAGAAAGACAACTTCCACTAACAGTTTGTTAAATTGGACGAGCCACAACCCTTACAGATTAAAAGCTTCCATCCCTTACGGCCAGTACCTAAGACGCAACTGCTCACAGGACCAGACCTTCTATAATGAATGCAAAATATTAAAATCTCGCTTTAAGGAACGGGGTACCCTAACCGTGTTCTCAAACAGACCTTTCATCGGGTATGTGACATCGACAGACACTCCAGCCTCCACTCCACCAAACCTAAATTGGAGCCCAATGCCCCACGATGCATCACCACTTTCGATCAAGGCCCACGTCCAAGATTATGAAGAGAAACTGGCCAATACTTTTACACAACCCAGTGCTTCAAAACGTTTTAACTTACAAGATCAACTTGTCCACATTCACTTGTCTTCTCCCTTACCACACACCAATTGGTTATCAAACACGAAGGATACTTACCGATGTGGTCACTGCAAGGCCTGCCAATACATTCTGCCTTCCAAATCAGCCACATCCACCCAAACTAACATAAGTATAGACACAAATGCCCTTGTAAATTGCAGCACTACACGAGTGATCTACTTGATCATATGTAGCTGCGGAGTCCAGTATATTGGCAAAACGTTCCAACAGTTTAGATGCAGAATTCTGTAACATATAACTTCCATCAATAACACCGTCACTCCCACCCCGGTAGCAAGACATATCCTCAATTTCCACAATGGCAAACCTGAGAACTTGCGATTCCAGGCCATTGAAAAGTTGCTACCCAATCCAAGAAAGGGTGACTTCAATAAAATCTTACTGAAGAAAGAATCAAAATGGATATTCTCATTTAAGACCCTGGCTCCTCGAGGCTTAAATGAAGAATTCCGCGATTCTCACTGTGAAAATCACAGTGAGAAGACGCTGAACGTCCATAGGAAAGCATTGAGTAATGCTTTTCTATGGGCGGTTTGAATGCGTGCGCGGCTCTTGCCGCGCATGCGGAGCTGAGAGGCGGATTGGGGCAGAGGGATCCCCAGCACCAATGGAGTCCGGCGCTGGAGAAAGGTAAGTGCTGAAGACACACACACTCTCACGAACAGATGCATATACACTAGCTAACAGACACACACATTTACTGACAGACACACTCAGTAACACACACAAACTAACACAAAAACTAACACACACACTCTAACACAAACACACACTCACTAACACACACACACTCACACACACATTCTTCCACGTCTGTAGGGGTTAAAAGCTAAATAGTTTTGTCAGCAGTTTCTGCAGATGGTTTTTCTGTTTCTCATGAAATGTTATGTTTGCTTTAACCTTGCATAGTTTAGATAACATTTTCAAGTAAGTCATTGTTGCTTTGACACATGCATAGAAGACAAATGCATTTTATATTTGCAACACTCTCTCAATTAAACGATGAGATGATTTTGAACCACAAACGGAGTCTGTGGTTTTATTATCGGTTCTCCTGAGCACTCGTATATCTAATTAGGAACCTCTGGTTATCTTTTGGTTTTTCCATCATAAATTTCTATATCTACAATGAAAAGGCACAGAGAGTTCTAGCCCTTTACATCTGAATTGCGGTGTAGAAGCATACAGTATAGACGGGGTTTCCTCGTCAAAGTATTGTTTCGGATGGATGGTCGAAACTACATCATCACCTCTCCAGAAGAAGGTATGGAACTCCTACAATCTATGAATAGGCGAACCTCAGCTCCAACCCACACTCTATCTCCATCTACACCTGTACATTCCAGTAAAAGGAGCAAGTTTGGCACATCTGAAGAACCCTGATTTCTGAGTTAATTCCCTCGACAGTTATTCGTTTCCTGCCCTTTTACCTCTTGATTATTTGACGTATTATGTGACGGAACGCTGGCACTCCGACTGAGTACCTCCGCCAATTGATTCTCCCCACTTTCAGCGATACAGCTGCGCCACGGTCTCGCTGTTTCCACCCACCCTGGATCCACGAATAGGATCCAGTTCCCAGTGGGTGAACCTCTCCTAAATCCAGAGAGCGTAGCAGGAACAAATCAAGCTATTGCAAGAGCTTACTCTGGGGAGTAAGTGATTATAGCAATCCCCAGAGTGTAGGTATCCCTTCCCCCAAACATGAGCCAAAGCTTCAAGAAAGGTACAAGATGATCTGGTTTTAATGACCACACACTGGCTTTTATGCAAGTCCCCATGCATGGGGACATCCCACAGGGTGGGACCCAGTATAACCAATCACAGACAATACAAACAAAACACTCCCACAGTGACATCACAATCCCTCCTCTCTATCCTGGAGATAATTGGGAAGTATCGCTGGAAGTGGGGTCAGCAGTGCTGATGGTGTCGATTAGAGTGCTTGGAGTCCTCGGCAAGCGTTAGGAGCATCGATTGGCGGAGGTACTCAGTCGGAGTGCCAGCGTTCCGTCACATTTGGTGGCAGCGGCAGAATGGCGTCCTAGAGCGAGGACCAGCAGCTCGGAGACACCGGTAACGTGTGGAGTTACGGATTTATAATTGAGGGCAACGCTAGCCTCTGCGCAGCGTCCCTACCTACAGCAACCTGGAGCTAGCAAGACCCTGGACAGCAGCCAGTGAATTGCAAATCCGCCTGTCACAGTGCTATGAGGGTGCTGATTTCATGAAGGAAGTAAAGGCGCGGCTGGTCTGGTTTGGCCCAAACCCTTCAGATAAGGTGGTCCATCAAGTGATGCGCCAGTTGAGTGCTGAGAACCAAGAAGCACGGGACTACGAGTACCAACTGTGGAGTTTGGGGGTATTGACACCCCGTCTCCAGCGACAGAGTGAGTTACAGGGAGAGGAGAGCAGCGACCTCCCTTCCCAGCGGCAGTGCACCGTACCTCTCTCTCCACAGCGGCGGCCTGAGTTCAAGGAGGAGGTGATGGTAGATCCCTTCCCCGTACAACAACCAGCGTCCTGGGGAGGGGAGGCAACCTGCCTCCCTCTCCAACAGCAGCCAGAGGTGGACGACCTCATAGACTTGTCCTGGGGACACACAGAGATGGCCAGCAGAGATGGGACCGAAGTCTCTCTGCCGGCCCTACAGGGATGCTGAGCAGTCCGCCCAGGTCCCCAGCGGCAGTATAATATACAGGGAGAGGAGACAACTGGTCTCTCTCCCCGGCGGCGGCCTGAGTTCCAGGAGGAGGTGATGGTCGATCCCTCCACCTTACAGCAACCAGCGTCCTGGGAAGGGGGGGAAACAAGCCTCCCCCTCCAACAGCAGCCAGAGATACTGGGAGAGGGGGAAGACAAACCTAACCACACTGGCGCAGATGGGACCGCGGTCTCTGTGCCAGTCCTACAGGGAGGCTGGATGGGCGGTCCAGATCCCCAACCAACCCTGCAGGGATGCCAGGAGGGAGGAGGTAAGCAAAACTTCCCCTCCCCAGCTACATCCCAACCGGGTCCTGGGGGCAGTGGATGAGCCTGCGATACCCACTGACCCCCCCCCTTTTCCCCTGTATCAGAGCCTGACTTACCACGGGTTACCCCAGTGGAAGAGCTGGCAGCAGGGCCGCTGGGAAGGGAGGTCGCTGCTCTCCTCTCCCTGTAACTCACTCTGTTGCTGGAGACGGGGTGTCAATACCCCCAAACTCCACAGTTGGTACTCGTAGTCCCGTGCTTCTTGGTTCTCGGCACTCAACTGCTGGTGTTGCCCCCCAAGCAACACCAGCAGTTTGCCTAGCTGCACCAGAGAGACCGAGAGTGCTGTGCTGTCCCACTACAAACTTGAACCTACAGACCAGTACCATTTATTAAATACTCTGCGTATTTTTCTTTGTGGGTGGGCTGTCCGACTAACCTAGGTACTGATCGGCAGAAGGTCAGGTACCTGTTTAGTCTTCCCCCCAAAGGGAAGATGTGTGACGAAGTGCCCTTCACCACTTGTGCCTGGAGGGGACTACTGGCTAGCCTCCTGCCTTCCGACTATGGCCCATGTGCTGATAGCGGTATTTTCCCCTGCAGAAAGGTTTATTTGTGTATTTCTGCTGGGGCGTTCTAGACTTTCAGTATGGTAGTAGTGCTATCCCAGATAGCTATGCCATGGAGCCTATTTGTGTAACAAAAGACTATGGAAAAGACTTTGGCTCCATGGCGATTGAACTGTATGTGATCTGAGCGCCATTCAATAATAATGTGCACTCAGATCTAAGCTGGAGATATGTTGCATGTATATGTTTTATATAGTAATTGTAACATTGTGTAATTTTATGTCTTTTTGTAACCATGTGGTTAATGGAGTCTTGCCTCTGTCCTGGGAGAAAATTTGACAATTACTATATAAAACATATACATGCAACATATCTCCAGCTTAGATCTGAGTGCACATTATTATTGAATGGCGCTCAGATCACATACAGTTCAATCGCCATGGAGCCAAAGTCTTTTCCATAGTCTTTTGTTACACAAATAGGCTCCATGGCATAGCTATCTGGGATAGCACTACTACCATACTGAAAGTCCAGAACGCCCCAGCAGAAATACACATATAAACTTTTCTTCAGGGGAAAATACCGCTATCAGCACATGGGTCATAGTCGTAAGACAGGAGGCCAGCCAGTAGTCCCCTCCAGGCACAAGTGGCGAAGGGCACTTCGTCACAGATTACAATCATGTTTATTTTGATTTATCCTTTTGGCTGTCAATCGAAATAGGATGTTTCCCTGGATTACTATTGTTCGCTCTTGGTTCTTGCTTTGTCACATTTTGGGACTACTTGAATCCTTGGTTCCTATTCCAAATTACTACTCTGAGTGTAACATCATGTTCCTGAGTCTGGAACTATTTTTTGTCTTACTTGTCACAATACAAATATCACTAATGACTTAGTTGACCTTTGTTTATTCTTATTGTTTTATTTATATCAATATATATCAATATATATCAATATATATATATATATATATATTGAGCAAAATTATAAATGCAACACTATTGTTTTTGCCCGCATTTTTCACGAGCTCAACTTCAAGAGTTCAGCTCATGAAAAATGGGAGCAAAAACAAAAGTGTTGCGTTTATAATTTTATATATATATGTATATATATATATATAAACTTGTAATATTAGCAAAAAATAAATAAAAAGAGTCTAGAGAAATATCTAGCTCTAAATATGTAGCACTACATCAACCAAAAAGGAAGGGAAAATATAGATATTTCTCTAGACTGTTTTTATTTATTTTTTACTAATATTAAAAGTTAATTTTTAACACTATAGAGGACACTGGACACTTTTGTCTTTTCCTGTTTATCATTTATTCCTAAGGGTTATCCCCTACTCTCTCTCCAGTACTATTTTGTATTGCTTCAAACACCGTTTTTGCTCATTTTCTTCAGAAATAAGTCTAGAGATATATCAATATTTTTTTAACAAGAATGTGGCCTGTTCAACAGATAAGGTGGTAACAGGTGATGATAAGAGGTACTTGATATGGATAGGTAAACTGAATAATGTGGAGTACACCATTATTATTTTTTATTATTTCCCCAACACCGGTCAATTAGGATTTTTTTAAAAGAGAATTATGGAACTAGTTCACGGCAAATTTATGAGGTAGACTGGTAATGTGTGGGGATACTAATTTTGTTATGGATGGAGAACTTGACAATGCTAGGGAGAATCCTGCAGTCTCTCATAGGAGAGAGAGTGATGGAACAGCGGAAAAATGTTCGAAATATATGATTGAATGTGGACGGTTTGATTCTTGGAGACATTTGCATGAGGGTGAGAGGGATTTTACTTATTATTCTGTTTTCAAAAATATGCATTCCAAGATAGATACGTTTATATGATAGAGAGCTCTTTAATTTCGCACGTCTCAAAATCTGACATTTTGGATATCAATTGGTCGGATCACGCTCCCATTATAATGCATGTATATGAGACCTTATCCTCAACTCCAAACTGTTCTGGGAAATTGGCTGACAAGGTATTATTGGACACAGTATTATTAGAATAGAGCATCACTTGCAGAGAAAGGTTTGGTTGACTATATTTCAGATAATACGTTGCCTGAGGTTCCTGACTAGGTGACTTGGAATGCACATTTTTTTATTGCAAAGGCATCTCATTTGAAGAGAATTAACAACAATAATTTGAGAACCTTGGAAAAGGAATTATATCAATTGAATCAGGCTAAAAAATTTGGACCATTGATTACACTATCTGCAATGATAACAGATACCAAGACAAAACTTTACAACATTAATTTAAACCGCACTTCTCTTATGGTGAGACGCCTTAAAAAAACATTTTATTTAAAGGGTAACAGGGCCTCAACTCTTCTGGCATCTAAACTCCGGCAAGGGAATGCACAGTCTAAAATAGCGTATCTATTAAATGATCAAGGGGACAAAACCAAAATAAGTAACATGTTTGTCGAGTATTATAGTAAATAATATATATATATATATATATATATATATAATTTAAAAAAAAAATTTTTTTTTACTATTACTCTTACATATTTGTTCATAATGGTTTAAAATAAATCTACAATAGTCACCTTGTCCCGAGAAGGCTTCTCCCCCCTAATCTTGGCTTACTTACCTTGAGAAGAGACATTTTTTTATTATTTTATTTTTTTCTCCCCTTATAGGGGTGATTACCCAGGTTTTAATTTCCTTTTGTTAAATTTTTTATTAAATTTTTATTGTCTATCCATTTTTTGACCTTACATATTACACCATGTGCAACAATAGTTGATTTACTATATTAGTAAATAATATAACCTAAATTCAAATTCGGACACTACTCAGTCTACGGAGGAAACAATTTACAAATTTTTAGATAAAGTGGTATTGTCTCAGATATCCATGGAAACACAAAAAAAAATTAGAATGTGATATAACAGCTGAGGAGATATCTGAGGCAATTAAGTTTATGCCATCTGGTAAAGCCCCAGGCCCTGATGGATTCACTATTTTATACCAGAAAACTTTTATTGAGTTTCTCTTGCCACATATAGGCACAATAGGTTAGTATTCAAACTAAAAGCAATTGGTCTAGATGAATATTCTTGTTCTTGGGTAGCTTAAGGACAGAGTCCTACGAGTTGTCATTAATGGTAAATCTTCAAGCTGGACAAAAGTGGTAAGTGGTGTCCCTCAGGGTTCTGTTTTGGGACCGCTTCGATTTAACATATTTATAAATGATCTTGAAATAACAATTGAAAGCCATGTTTTAGTGTTTGCAGATGACACAAAACTATGTAAAGTAATACAATGTGAGCAGAGTATTGCTTTGCTGCAGAGGGATTTTAATAGATTGGGGGACTGGGCACTAAAACGGCAGATGAAATTTAATGTAGAGAAATGCAGAGTTATGCACTTTGGGGTCAAGAATGCTCAAGCAACTTACATCCTTAATGGTAGTTGTTACGGTTGCCCCAGGCTAGCTGAGGGTTGGACCGTAGAAAGGATGCTCCTAGCGCTCACCAAGGACCATCAGCACCGCAGACACCATAAGTACTGCAGACCCCACGAACCGCTGCTGCTGGGTTGGGGTCTCGCCGTCTTTTACCCACCCTGGACCTACGACAAGGCTCCAGGTTCCAATTGGAGGAACCTCTCTTCCTCACAGAGAGTGAAGCAGGATCAGAAACAAGAGCTCTTAAGAGAATATGCAGAGCAAGAGAATATGTAGAGCATAGCAATCCCTGTAATGATTATAGCTGTCCCCTCCAAACACGAGTCAAGGCTGCGAGTTGAGGGTCAAGAAGAACTGGTTTAATGGGCACAAAGGACTTCCTTATATACACATTTTCCCACAAGGTTACCACCCACGTGGACCTTGTGGTACACAGGACACAAAGTTACAACAGCCAATCAATACATTACAGTACAGTCAGACACTCCCAGCAAAGGCACACAAACCCTCCCCTCTGCCTGTGATATAATTACTACACACATTGGGCTAACTTAATTATCACAGGCAGCAAATATACAGTTTTTACCCAAAACACAGAAACACCCTAAAACAACAACATATCCCCACAAACACATCCCTGGATAGCCCTGATCTGGGTGAACAACATATCCAAAAATCACACAGATCAGAGCAGGGGTTCAGCAAATTCCTGGAAGTCATATTTGACCGACTGCAAGCATGGCTTTCATGCACAAAAGAGTTCCACAATTTTAGGCTGTGCAGCCGGTCTATCTTCTCCTCTATCCTGGAGATAATTGGCTTAAGTGGCTGTGGTAAGCCAATTATTTCTAAGTTCAAAAACTGTTACAAAAATATATAACTCATATAATACAATGTTTAACCTATATGTCCAACATATCCCCAGCTTGGATCTGAGCGCTCAATATGTCCAAAAAGCGCTCAGAGCCCACGAATACAGTTGGATCGCCATGGGGTTAAACAATAGCAAGGGCTGATGAGAGATTGAGGAGGGACAAAGCAGTCAGTTTCAACTGCTCTGGCAGTGTACCTGGGACAACGCCCTGCTGGAGAACAATAGGACAGGAAAATGGAAGAGGGGACATCTAAGGCAAAAAAAATAATTTTTTTTTTTTACAGTAAGAGCAATAAGGATAATTAATTTTCTGCCTGAAGAGGTGGTTTTATCAGAGTCCATACAGGTGTTTAAACAGCAATTGGATACTTCCAAAAAGGAGATATCTGACTGCCATTTTGAAACATAGAATGTGACGGCAGATAAGAACCATTCGGCCCATCTAGTCTGCCCAATTTTTGGGATTAAGAAGGAATTTTTCCTAGTCTGTTGCAAAATTGGAAGCACTTTTTGCCTTCTTTTGGATCAACAGCAAAAACAAATGTGAGGAATGCTGAACTTGATGGACGCAAGTATATTTTCAGCTATGTAACTATGTAATATGGTCAAATTGTTTAATTCATTCAAAACCGGAAGGGAGATGAGTCCCCTTGTGTACAGATACCCTTGCCAAAACTGGGTAAAACCCCCGACAAATGTTCTAACTTCAGGCCCATTACACTGGTTTTTTTTAATGACACAAAAATGTACGCTAAAGATTTGGCCAATAGATTGGCTGAATTTATTCCATTTATAGTTATTAAGGACCAAGTAGGGTTTGTGCACGGAGACAAGCTCCTGACGGCACAAGAAGGTTTATTACTATATTCCAGTATATTAATTCTGTCAAAGTGCCTTCTCTGCTCTTATCTCTAGATTGATGGGAATCATTGGGGTTATTCATGGAAAACTCCACAAAAATGTTATGTTCCCTCATCTTTTATTAAAGCGATCTCTAACTTATATGGAAATCTTATGGTTCATTTATCGGCTTCAGGCTTCAAATCAGAAACGTTCTCCCTTACAAACTGAACCAGGCAGGCTGCCCTTTATCTCCACTTTTGTTTGTTTTAGCAATAAAGCCTTTGACCGAATAATAAGAAACACACCTGACATAGAGGGAATCAAAGTCAGAGATTAATTTCACAAAATAGGATTATTTGCAGACGATATTATATTAGCCGTAAGGAACCCAGATTTCATCATTGGTTCACTTAAAGTATATTCTAAAACAATTCATAGAGGTCTCATATTATACATTAAATGAATCCAAAACACAGGCTCTTCCACTTCATATTAATCATTTAGATTGGAAGATTTTAAAAAGAGCATATCCTTATTAATGGAGAGTGGACTATTTGGAATATTTAGGTATTAACTTATGTAAAAATTTTACAAATATGCATACGCATAACATGAAAAAAGTGTGGGCCAACTTACACAAGGAGATGGAGAGATGGTGTGGAACGGAACTCTCTTAGCTGGGAAGGGTGGCGTCTATTAAGATTACAATCCTCCCGAAGATCTTATATTATTTTCGGACTATACCCCTGTCTATCCCGTTATCTTTTTTGTCAAAAATACATTCTGTTATGTTAATGTTTATTTGGAATAATAAACCCGGCAGAATTAAACTCACATCCTTACAGCATGACAAATT
Source organism: Pelobates cultripes (assembly GCA_933207985.1). NCBI lineage: Eukaryota > Metazoa > Chordata > Amphibia > Anura > Pelobatidae > Pelobates > Pelobates cultripes. Next base: position 148,368,789 of record OW240919.1, read on the forward strand.
AATGGTGGTATTGGTGTACCAGATATTCGGAAATGCTATTCCATCACTAATGCTGCTACAACAATAGGCTTTAACACGCAAAATGATAAACCCAGATGGTTGGAGATGGAGGAAATTAAAGAGTTACCATTCTCTCTCAAAGATACTCTATGGCTTAATCCCCCCCAAAAAGGCCCAAAACTAATAATATGTTTTTATCTACCAGAACTACACTCAAGGCCTGGGATAGGATATAGTCTTTAAGAGCAATACTAAAACCACAGGTTTTTATAGAGCTATGCCAAATTCACTGTTAATTGGTTACTTGCCTGGTTTAAAAATAAATTTTTGGTATAAATATTCCATAACAAATTTGGACAGTTTCTTCATGGAAACTCCATACATTCATTCAAAAAAAATTACAAGCTAAATACGGTTTACCAGATAATTCAAGATTAAATTATATGAAAATTAGGGGAAAATTTAAAGAAAAATGTAAAGTTAGGGAAGTAGATAAGCGTTATAAAACTCTGGAAATTTCAAATTTAGAAAATATTTTTTCTATATGACCCTGGGCTACTTTGCATATGCTACTCAATACATAACATTACACCTTCTTCTAAACTAAGACACATGCTGTCATGGGAGAGTGAGTTAGGTACACAATATAGTGTGTATGAATGGTTGGGATTTTTTACAGCTCTCAAAGGCATTACTTATTGCACAAATCATCATGAGAACCATTACAAGATTCTTTATCTATAGTACGTGGCTCCCCCTCGACTTCACAACATGAACAACAAATACTCTGACCAGGATTGCGGTGGTGTAGGTCAGTGTTTCCCAACCCAGTCCTCAAGGCACACCTACCAGTCCAGGATTTAGGGATTACCCAGTTGTGTCTAAGGTGTTTTTACAAAGAAGAAAAAAAACACCTTAGACACAACTGGGTAATCCCTAAATCCTGGACTGGTAGGTGTGCCTTGAGGACTGGGTTGGGAAACACTGGTGTAGGTAATATAGAAACATAGAATGTGACGGCAGATAAGAACCATTCGGCCCATCTAGTCTGCCCAATTTTCTAAATACTTTCATTAGTCCCTAGTCTTATCTTATAGTTAGGATAGCCTTATACCTATCCCACGCATGCTTAAACTCCTTTACTGTGTTAACCTCTACCACTTCAGCTGGAAGGCTATTCCATGCATCCACTACCCTCTCAGTAAAGTAATACTTCCTGATATTATTTTTAAACCTTTGTCCCTCTAATTTAAGACTATGTCCTCTTGTTGTGGTAGTTTTTCTTCTTTTAAATATAGTCTCCTCCTTTACTGTGTTGATTCCCTTTATATATTTAAATGTTTCTATCATATCCCCCCTGTCTCGTCTTTCCTCCAAGCTATACATGTTAAGATCCTTTAACTTTTCCTGGTAAGTTTTATCCCGCAATCCATGAACCAGTTTAGTAGCCCTTCTCTGAACCCTCTCTATATGGCTCACATCTGGTGGTTCTGCCCTAAATTGATATTGGAAGGAAATAAATAGACTGATAATGAAAGTAAATAAATCCATTAGTACCTTAACATCTGAACTAGCATTATTTAAGCAATTCCTGGAATCTGTTACCAAAATTGATTATAGGTCACATGCTAATTGCTAATACTTTTGGTTTACCAAGATAATGGAAGTCAGACAATATTCCATCACACAAAGAAGTCTTGAACCTAATTTTAGACAATAAAATACATGAAATGTCATAGACAAAATTCTAATTTATTTGCACAACGTAAACACAGTTGGGATATATGGGAAAATTGCATTAAAATAACCTATCATTTATAATCTACACTTACTGTCATGATTATGTGATATACAACAAAATGTGATCTATGTTTATATTTTTTATCTTTATTTTATGGATGGATAACCCTCCATTTTTCCAAGTTCCCCTTCCCTTCCCTTCCCTTCCCAAATAGTATGTTTTGCTATTCATTCATTATTTTATGGTAAAAACCTTTAAAAGTTTAATAAATATTTGAAAAAAACACATATACTTATTTGGAGTTGTCACCTGACCCAAAACCTTTTTAAAGCAAATATCATACCTTCATGACCTTCAAGATTTGAACAGACACTAGACTGGGTATTGTTGAAAACTGAAAAAAATGCTCTGTGTTGAACCATGTCCGGCTTTGAATATTCTGAATTCTGGCCATGAAGATGATCGTTGCCAACTTTCCTGGTCTACTCACCATGGTTATAGGCATGGTTGTCCTCTTTAACAAGCTGACATTTCACCTCATTTAAAATGAAACTTGCTCAATGTATATATCATACTTTTGTAATCATTTACTGGAGCAAGAAGCACATATAGATTGCAGGCCCATTTTGTGTTAATTATGCCGCATTTCATCAAAACATTTTTGCTGTATTACTTATTATTGCGTATGCTACAGAAAATGCAGATTTTTCAAGGATGACTTTTGAAGGGTTATAAGGAATTTCTTGAATTGTGGTCAAGGTGTAAGAAAATGTTTGCATAAGATACCTTATGATTAGCAAGAAGAAACCTAGTTGAGAGTAGAAAGAAGGGGGCATGCAGGAGCAAGTGTTGTGACAAGAAAGTGTGATTGTTTATAATGGTTTGGTTTGAATATATTGTGTACAAGTTTGAATGTTTTCTTGTGAAATGAACATGTGAGAACTTGACTGGAGAGTCTCATGAGAAGGTACCTCAAGGAAGGCTTACATTGATTGAAATATTTAGTAGAGATGCTTTAAATATATGTCATTCTCATTGCTTGATGAATTTTGCCCAATTTATTTCTGCTTGAAGGTGACAGGGAGAGGAGCGTATGAAAAGGTGTGCTATTAAAGATACTGAGATCTGAGGTTTTGGTCGTTAAATTGATTACATTATTGGACCTGTCCATTGTTGTTATTACATCAAATACTTAGGTGTAGCTCATGTTTACAAATGTGGGTGTTTAGCTTGAAATTGGAAAAAAAAAATATAGCCAATAAAATGTATCTATTTTGTTATCTTGTGTAATCATGTAAGCATATGCCATGAGGACTGCCCTCTGGTGAAACATTCTGTTGTTAAAAAGTCGCTGTTGATAAGTTTTAAGATCAGTGAAGTTCTTGGATACGTGTGCCTGCTCTGACTTTATACGATATTGAAGGTGGAGAAAAGACAACAGTTTTTTATTATTATTATTATTATCATTTATATGGCATCAACATATTATGCAGAGCTTTACAATTATATAAACTGGGATATTTGACAAGAAGTAATTTATAAAAATATACAAAAACTAACAGAAATAAGAAGACAGCCCTGTTCAATCTATGAGGAATCTGTAAAGACACACAAGAGAAAAAACAGCATGTCATGGGAGGAGGGATTGATAGATAAGATGCCATTGTTGAAACAAGTTAGTAAACATAGTATGTGGAACAAACGAGCAATGGAAGAGGTGTGTGAGTTGGGCAATGGAGGAGAAAGCTGAGAAGGGTAATTGTAATGAGAGTAGCAGCACTCTAGAAAATGTGTAATTCAGGAGGTTTGTGTTCAATGCCTTTTTAGAGGACTTGAGGGAAAAGTCTGATAACACATGATAGGGATTGAAAAATTCTGCAAATGTATCACAGAACGGTGATAGGGATTGAAAAATTCTGCAAATGTGTCACAGAACGGTGTTTTCTGTGACACTGTAAATTAGCCGCTCCGAGTTCGGGTCCAAAGGTCAAATTTGCCATATTGAATTCAATGCATAAGTGTGATGTTTTCCTTCAGTTAAAAATGTTTTCATTCACCCACAGATCATAAGGAATTCCACTATGATTTGGGCCAATAGAAATTAAGAACTGTAGATCTATCTATTTATATATATATATATATATATATTTATCTCTCCCATTCCATGTTGCCCTGTTGTAGTTCTAGTAGCTCAAGAGCATGTTCCTTGTGTATCCTTTTTTCTGGTTTCAGATATTGACTGTTACGTAAATGTATCTCCTGATCTTTGTATTCCTTTGGCCTTGGCTAGTTAAAGCGTTTATCCGTATCTCTCCAAACTTTGAACTCTGCATTATCTCTGGCATGGTCTACCTTAAGTCTGACCACTTTAAGGAACAGTACACAGAATATCTATTTGTTGATAAATTGTCCTGTATGTTTAGATTCCTCCATGATCCTGACAAGATAAAAGTTGGCGGTGCGGGAACGAGAAGATTTCAGAAGAAGTTCATTTGCAGCACAAACAAAATTAGATGGAGTGTATTTGCTGAGTAAAGAGGACATGTAGTGAGCAGTGGAGTTATTGAGGGCTGTGTAGTTTAGTATTAACAGTTTAAATTGGATCATGAAGGGTAATTTGCATAGGGGTGAGATGTGGGAGCAGCAGTCATTCAGGAAGATAACTCTGGTAGCAGTATTCATTGCAGAATGAAGATTAGTAAGTTTTTGGAAGGCCAATGAATAGTGAATTGCAATAGTCCACTTGGGAAATATTGAGTACATGAACAAGTTCCTTAGTTGTATCTTGAATTAGGAAAGGGAGAATGCAGGCAATAATTCTGAGGTGCAAATTACAGGATTTGGAGATAGACTGGATGTGAGGAGGAAAGGTCAAAAGTATTTACAAAGTAGAGAGGTTGAGGGGTTGTGGTAATAATGTACAGGGAGACAGAGGGAGACAGATGGAACTATATAAAGGTGGAAAGATGAGGAGTTCAGTTTTAGAAAGATTACATTTTAGATAATGGGATGCAATCCAGTTAGAATTATAAGAGTCAGTTCTTGATGTGTTCTAGGAGGACATGCGAGATGTCAGAGGGGAGAGGTAAATCTGAGTATTGTTAGCATATAGAAACTGTTGAAAAAGGCGCCATAGAGCGCTGAAATGCACGTCGAGTTAGACAGTTTCTTTTTTTATTAGATTAGGTCTTGCTTGCTGCCCAGCTACCCTTTGCTGGTCCCGGGATGATGTTATACTAGCAGTTTGTACTTTAGCTAGCTTATTTAGCAGCAGTTCTGGAATCCCCCCTTTTCTCTCCCTAATAGCTTCTGTGACAGGAAGGTTTTCACTATTATAAAGCCTAATTATATGTACCATTCACTCCCTTCTAGGACTGAATTAGGCAGTTTAACTACCATGACTTTTTGATAGTTACTCCTTTTGGATACATTTTGATAGTATCAGCAATTTTTTTTTTTGTTACATTTATGATCTTCTCGTTCAAGCTATAACAGAGGAGATTTAGATTATTTTCTAGGGGGGATTCCCTGGCTGTATTATCAGACTTAGAGACTGATTTAAGAGATTTGTGGTCTAAATTTTTAGACTATATACTAAAGGTGTGCCTACTATACTATTTACTTATTGGAATTACCGTATGCAACAAAGACTAGGAGACTTTCCCAGTATCACAACGCTGAAAGTTCTCTCTTTCCTATGTTAAGCTACGGTTTCCTTAGTAAACCTATCCATTTGAAGGGTTCTACCATCTTTTCAAGAATATAGGAGGCTGGCTTAGTCTACCTAGTTTTTACTTTTTTCCATTAGCAGAAAATGATATACTGAAGATGTGTGTACATATATTTATAAACCTTGAGGACTCTTAGGATTATGTATTGGGTTATCGCATGCAGTAACATTGGGGGATTTATTTAATATCAGCATATGGCAACTGAATTTTTCCTTTCCCCCTCTTTTGTATTTTAGCTGCGACTACCCTAGTAATCTAACCTCTAATGAATATTATAAAGTTGAATATATACAGAGTGTAACATTTTTGTACTTACCATCTAGATTACCACAGTTCAGTGTCTGGTCATTAATCTCTGAAGCTATATCCCCAACTAGTGACCATATTGCTATTATTTAGATGGTTTGGGCTAACTTCAACTTTACTTTTATTAACCCATAGCCATTTATATTTATACCAGCAAGGGTCCACTGAGACTGCATCAAGCTTTTCCTTTTTAATTTCACTAGCACGTTTGTGTGTGACACTATTACTATTTTTTCTTCTATTTTTTACATAACTAAATTACCTTTTTCATTAATACCAATTAATAAAGATCTTTTGATTTTACAGTGCGCCCCTTGAGTCGCTCTTACTGCTATGGGTACTCCCTGGGTGGGGCATTAGAGGAACGGCAGTTTGCCCTTTACTCTTCTGGTCCACCAGGGTTTTCTCTTTTCTCTATATCTAACTTGGGGTTTTATGTTGCGGACTTGGGAGCCAAGTTGCCATTGACCCCTAGGTCTGCATTTTTTTGTTTTGTTAGCACATAGATGGTACTGAAATCTAAAACAGTTAATAAGCTTACAGAGCGAGGTAATGCAGACAGGACACAGAACAGAACCTAGGAGAACACCATCTGAAATGGGCAGTGGGGAGGAGGTGGCAGCAGAAAGTGATTAAGTAATTATCAATTTGATAAGGGCAGTTTGAGAAGAATGGAGGGAGTACAAGCCAGAAGGTCAAGGAGAGATTTAGTATTGAGAAAGTGAGTTAGACAGGTAAAAACAAGTCACAGAAGAGGCTTAGAAGAGAAAGGGAGTAGTGATATGATATGCAACGGTCCTTAAAAAGAGAAGCAGGTCCCAGAATGGCTGTTTTAGGATCAGATAATTTATTATAAACATATCCTCCTCATATGCACAATTACCCAAAGGCCTGAATTAAACACATGTAATGTATGGTTGATTTCAATAAAAAAAGCAAATACAGTTAAGAAAACCAGCTGAGGGCGTGAAAAGGGTACACAAAATATATTACTGGTTTAAATGAATTAAATAAAACATCCACAGCTTAATAAATGATACGGGCTATACACCAGGGAAGACCATTACTCTGTAATACAGATGATCTCAAACTCTGAAGAGGCCCAATTTGGGGTTATGCCACTATGATCCCTCTCAACTGGAGAGGAGGAAAATGAGGGCTCAAAAGCAGTAGAAAATGAGAGGAAGAGTAGACACAGGCAAGATGGATAACTAGTGGATGAACAACAAAGAGTGAAGAAAAGAGAAAGGAAAGAGATCAGCTGAACAGAGAAAGAGAATGATAGAATGGTTTACCCCTGCCTCGCTTGGTCCATGCACAGGAAAGGGGATTGCCGATGGGAAACACAGTATCAAGTATACAATAGGTCAAAATACCAAGAGTTCCAAACCAGTATTTAGTATCCATTAAAATGGACAGATTAACAGTTCATATATTTTGCAAATAATTGTCACAGTTGAAGGAATTTGGTGGGCTCTCTCAAAACTCTTATAATGCAATTCGTGTCAGAGCAAATTTGGAGGCAGACTCTCTATAGTAGGGCTTAGAGGTCCAAAGAGAATGGCTTCTCAGTTGTGGTGGTGAAATGTTCTGCACATAAAAGCCTTTAAGAAGACCTTTAGAAGCACCACGGTATTGCAGTAAATAGTTGCCATAAGCTGTCGCTATTAACAGCTGCTAATTTGTAACTGACTTATTACTAACATGTACCTACCATGCTTGCTTGTAAAACACACAAACACACGCCTAAGCATGTGCACTTCTCCCTTACTAGCTAGTAGCAACACGCAAAAAGCAGCTGGCTTTAAAAAAAAAAAAAGGCAACAAATTTGGACCAAGGCCTTTTATTTTAATAGGATGTATAGGGATTTAGCCATTAATCTCTTTACACCGGGCCAGAGGATAGTGTGTTGCGCTTCTTTGGTTAGCGGAAGCCAGTAATGAGTGGCGACAGGGTTGTAAAACAGTCAGAGAGGAGTCATTGAGCAGTGGTTAGAGACTGCCATAGAAAATAATAGGAGTCATTTGCCACTATTCAGCAAATGACGTTTACTAACAGTGGCAGGTAATTCCTAGTTGTTTCTTATAAGCTTTTTGGCTAATTTGGCTTTTTCTAATAGCGGTTATATCAGCAAGAATAATTTTGCAAACTGAAGTATTATCTAGTGAAGTCCAACACTTATTTTCACGACAGAATGACACAAAAGGAAGTAAGCCATTTCCTCCCATTGGTAATCTCCATATTCTACATTAATCAGGTAATTATCCTGTCTGGTTTCTAATAAATATCATAAACAAAAGGGGTATTGGCGATATGTAACTTGTGAGCATACAAGATTTTTGTAAATCTTACAGACTTGTTTGTTTTATTATAGAGGTACCTGAAAGGGCAAGATGCCTCTATAATCACAATCCTAAGAAAATAGGAAACTTTGGCCTTCAACAAGATTTACATATTCCAAGGATGGTCCCCATCAGAAATTACATCACATTTAATGATGGCTGTATAGGCTCCATGGATGACTATGACAAAGGTAGCAGCAACAGTCCTCCTTTCTACTTTTTTAGACACTACAAGTTGAATGTAGTCCCTAAACAGCACTTGGTAAATTTTGAAGCAGGTAGACTGTAAAAACAAACAAACGTGTATATATATACTATTACTTTCTTTTCCTGCTTATAAGCTGTGGTACAAGAAATCCAGCCAAACAAATCTCCAGAATATCTACATGTTCAACTATATTAGTATGAAACATAACAGCAAATGGTAAGGAACGAACAGCTATGCTGGAGTAACCAATCACAGTGCTATAAGCAAATCTAACTTCACAGGAGACTTGTCTGATACATGCAGTCCTGATTGCACGATATGCAATTTTTTTTTTCTTTGTCAATCTGTCTTTTATTGAGGCGTAAAATAGCAGGGGTACAGAAAGAAGAGAAGGAGATGATGAGAATAAGTACAAGTAGGGAGTAATACAGCTCAGTAAATATCACCTCAGATATCGTCTGCCTCTTTTTATATTGAGTAGACGGGTCAATGTCATAAACGTAACTGCCTAATAATAACATAAAACGATAAAATCAAGCTGGTACCACGTTTGTTAGCAATATGCTTAGTGTGACATGGATGTGCTAGTCGTTAAATATAGTTAAAGCATTTAAACATTTGTGTGCTTGAGCGTTATAGTAATATTGAAAGAATGATAGGATGAAGCCGGTATCTCTCTAGCTAACAACATGCTTAGTGTGATAACGATATGCTAGTTATTATAACTTGCTAGGACGGTTAAACAATTGTATAGTTGTGGGCATATAGTCGGTGTTCAATATGCAAATTTGTTCCCTGGTGTTCTACACCAAGGAACTATTCTCGGGCAGCACAGCACAAGTGTATAATTAGCCGTATTCACACTGTGAACAGGCACTAGGACCATGCAGAGAATGCAAGGCCCATGAGGTTGGTGGCAAGCCAAACAGGCTCCTTCAGTGGGTGTTTGCCTACTAGCCTGTCCATATTGGGCATAGCTAGTGACATGGGTAATGTAACTGGGGACACTCCCTTCCCTGACCCATACTAATAAGTTCACATACTAAAAAGTTCAACATTCTTCCTTTTTTTTAATTAAATTTTTATAGCAATATTAAAAGACAAAACAACATCTGGGGGTAGGAACCATACAGAAAAATAAGGAATCCTATCCCCACTAGACATACATAGGTATATTGACCTACTTCAAATTACAACAGAGATAAGCCTTCTTGTACAAATTGGTATACTAACAATAATATCCCAAAAAAGGAATATCAAAGTTCAAGAGCGGCCTTGAAACCTATATGAATAAGACAGACAATAACAAAAACAAACTGGTCAAATATATTGCAGAGATATAGAAGGTCAAAAAAAATTCCAATATTACATTAGCTAATATCAGATATGTGGCCAAGGAACCCATGTGATGGTGCCCGCTACTGTATTATCGGTTAGGCATAAAATGGTCATAGAAAATAACCCGGGGGCGGGGCCTGACCACTGAGAGCAAAGGAAGCAAACTTGTATAGCTCCTGCTCTGCAGTTCTAATTAAGTGGAATTCGGCCATCAAAACAGGACCTAAACGGCCCAAAAAGGACACCAAGCGGAAGGTGACAAACAGGGGCACATAATGATGCCACACAAGCGACAACTTCGGCATACTACATCTGCCCTACCCATGAGGCCTACACACGTGGTCGGCGTGAGGGAGACGGCCGCTCCCCCGCCGACATCTACGGCTGACAAGCGGAGACCAGCCCCTCGTCCCCCCCCCTATGGTCCGGTGGGGGGTATCCCGGTCCACCCTCGGGAGACCCTGGTACAACCCGGTAAGAATGCCGCGGCGACACAGGGTCCCGCAACAAGCGACGACACTGCACCCAAAATGGCGGAGGCAGCATGCTCCTCCAGCACTCACAGAGAGCAGCCAGAGGTCGAGCACAGGCTAGACAAGGCCTTCCAAATCTTCTGGGACAAACTGGAGGCTCTTATGTTCCCGGCGAACCCAGCGACTGCACCTGACACCCGGCCACACGCTCACCCAAGCAGAGTCAAACAAAAGAAGGCGCAGACACCTCAAACACCGAGCCGCCCAAAAGGCCGAAAGCAGCGGGACAATCCAAGGCAGCAGGGGACTGGAGATCAGCCGGGTGGCAACAGGAGCATACCCACTGACCCTGGGAACCAGCGGGTAACAGTGCGGACGCACATCGACCCACCCTCACGCCAGCCTGATAACGGGGGCCCAACACCAAGAGGCCAGACCCACACGAGCGCACATAGACATCTGCATCAATCCATGGGCCTCATACAAGGCTACACCGCCATGGGGAACAACATGCCGGCTGCAGGAGTGGGCTAAGTGACTTTTGGCATACGTAATAGGCACCCAGTCTGCTGGAGTAGTTAAAAGAATAACTGTTGAACGTTTCTTGTTTAACTCAGCGAACACCACACACTCACACCTGTACTGACACCTTGTCACCTACGAGCTTTGTGCCGCATACATGATTGCCTAGCATTACATGAGCCTACGTCCACATATATCCCACTCAAGTACCTAGCACGTATGTCTCAACTTTACTCGCATGCCCAAATAATACATACCGACCACATAGTCTACACTACTTCATATAAGGACATGTATGATAATACTATGACCCAAATACTCAACGTAAGTTTCAACCTGTTAAAATCTAAGTATATTCTTGAATTGTCTAAGCTTTTTAATCCATAGCTATTATCAGGAGCGTATTTTTAGTACATATTGGCCACTCTACGGCTATTAGTATTACCCAGCTACAACATGTGTACTTATTGTTAACTTAGCGATTGTTAGCATGTTATACTCTATAAATATTAAATGTGCAACTCCTCAGATATGCCACTGAAAGTTTTGATATTGCTCACAGTAGCTGTTGTGGCACTGCAAGCATGTATGTACCCAAATGCACAAGAAAAATAAAGAATTATAAAAAAAAAAAAAAAAAAAGAAAATAACCCAAACGCCTCAAACTCATTAAAGTCCTTTAGTTTTCTCAGCACAACTGGAATAGAACAAAATATTAAGATTGGAATATTCTCTCATATGAATCAGCCCCTTTTCCATCTCAACTTGATATAAGAGTTGGGCTTTAACTTGATCTCTAGTAGGAATGTCAATGCTTTTCCAGGATCCAGGATCTAGCAATTAATATTTTGGTAGCCATTAAGCAATGTATAATCACAATATCGAGATTATCTTTTATTTCAAAACCCATAAGATGGAGTAGGGCAATTTCCGGTTTATGTTCCAGATGTATACCTCCAATCCTGTATATAAATTCAAATGTAATATTCCAAAGAGACTTAATTCGAGAGCAGGTCCACCATTTATGAAATATAGAACCATCTGGGTGAAGACACCGCCAACAATTAGATGGCTTAGTAAAAGATATTTTAGCAAGTCTAGTCGGTGCCAAGTACCATCTATACAATATTTTAGTAAAAGTCACTAGAATATTCAGACAGTGAATGTTTTTTTTTAGTCCTCATAAAGGATTTACACCAATTATTAATTGGAATAGGTATTGCTAGGTCAGTTTCCCATTTGGTTAAAGCTTTGGGGATAACTGGAGTCCCCTTAGTTTTTATTAGTTCAACTGCAATAGAGAATATCTTTTTAACCTTGCACCCGGAAATATTTTTCCTAAACAATTTACCAAAACGGCTGTCTAGTACTAATATATTATCTTTCAAATAGCTCTTAATACGAAGAAAATTAAATAATTCTCTAGAGGGTAAATCTAACCAATTTTTCAGAAATTCAAAGCTTTTCAATTGGTGGTCATTATAAAGATCTGTTATCTTATAATTAGGATCTTTAAACCAGTTCGTCAGATTTATCTCTAGCATAAAACATTCTAACGACCTTAGACTGAGGTTCTCATATACTTTTTTATTAATATTCAGCTTTTTCTTTTTATTAGTCCATTCTTTTAATGTCTGTGATAGAGACAAGGGAAAATGAGAAGTAATCTCACACACATGCTTATTCTGACTTGCCTCTCTCCATAAGAGAAGTTCGAGATTATCTAAACCAACTCGGGCTGCTTCAATTTTATACCAAGCTTGGTCCGTAGAATCACTTAGTTGTAGATTACTAGCGTGGACCAGCATATTGGCCTGATAGATTTGATTAACTAGGGGGTAACCCAACCCCCCCCGGTGGGCCTTCCTTGATAAAGTATACGTACTAATTCTTGGTCTCTTCCCTCTCCAAATATAAGCTCTAATGCTGTTTTGCAGCATATTCAGCCAATAGCTTGAAATCGAGAGAGGGAGCATACCGAATAGGTACGCCCATTTAGGAATTATATAGGCTTTAATGGTTGTGGCAAACCTAGCCACTTGGACTATAACCAGAGACTGTACCTTTAAGGGTTGCCTGTATGTCTGGGGAGATATGTGTTTAACTACGTATATTGTATGCGGACTGTAATGTATTGAATTGCCTGTATTTGCTATCCGCCGAATGCAGATAGCTGTTTGTATGGGGTTTTCCTTTCGTTTCACGAACGGCACTTTGGAGGGCCGTTCGTGAACCGAAAAACACTACCCCTAATAGCCCACACACTTAGAGGCATGTGGCGCAATGTTGCAATCGGTAATTAGAGGCTCTCCTGGGTGGCCGTCGTTCGACTACCGACCATGCGGCGGTCGGCCATCTTGGATCCTTTGTTCCCTCAGCGGTGCTAGGTCGTCGAGCGCATGGTACTAAAAACGGCTACTCGACGGCACGAACACCGCTGAGCCTCCAGGACGTTCGGGAGTTCCAGGCCGTTCGGTATTTCATTCCCTGGAAGGCAATCGGTATTTTCAATATGGTTTTCAATAAATGTGTTTTTCGTGTGGCGTTCGGTTATTTTAGCTGGGATCTGAGCGGTAATCTCACGAATGATGCGCTCAGACCCCAGCTATCTACCGAACGTCCATTCGTGCAAATCAACAGTATATTCACAAAGTTATGGATTTTTTTATAAATTGTCGGTTCTGCTGCACGAGGGGATAATCCACTTAACGGCATATTCTAGGAGGAGGATCCCTCTCGTGCAGCAGTGCCTGATGGGAGAAATGTGTTGTACTGTAAGTTCCCCATGTAGTCCCTTCTAGGAATGCCCCTGGGAGGGGACTCAGGAAACCCCTTGCATGGGGACTTGTATAAATTGTGAAGCAGAATTAAAGGACTTCAGTTGACTCTCAGAACTGTGTTTCGTCCGGTTACTGGGAGGTTGGGGATATTGCCCTGTTGTTTCAGCGCTTGACTGTGGATTACTTCCTGAACCAGCGGAATTCGTGGATTTAATATTGGCGTTCCGCTACAATTGGTGGCAAGCGACGGGATCCAACTCTACAGCCGAATACAGCGCATTCGAATGAAAAGAACAACCGAACGGAAAAAGGGAAAGGCAATTCGTATGCAACAAACAGACGAAGGCGATCAGTGAATGGGGACGGATTACACAGCATTAAAGAGGCAGACGCTAAAGGAACTGCTGGAGGCTAGAGGGAAAAGCGCTAGCAACAAATCCAAAGCAGTACCAATTGCAGAGCTGATGGAAGGCAACCAAGCACACAGCAGTCCACCCCCACCTGCCAGGGAGGAAACACCATATCAGAGGGAACTGAGAACCCGGTTGGAATTTGTACCTCAGCCAGTACCCCTGGACATCTTGACCGTACTGATGGCAGACGTCCAGGACTACATTATGGCACAGCAGCCCCAGGGGGCACCCTCCAGGGCAGAATCCATCGCCAACTCATTCTGCGTTCCAGTAAAGCAAAAAATACCTTACCAGGCATTTAAAGCGTTCTGCGAGGAGAAGGATGAGATCGACGGATACCTGCAGGATTTTGAGCGGTTATGCGACCTACACGATCTGGAGCAGGCAATGTGGGTACCCCTACTAGCAGGCAAGTTGGCAGGACGAGCAGCAGAAGCTTATCGCGCTGTGCCCAGAGAGGACAGCAAGGACTATTTTAAAGTCAAAAGGGCAATTCTGGAGAGGTATGCCAAAACCCGGAGGCATACCGACGTAAATTTCGGGGATTGAGGAAGCCAGAAAAAGATTCCCACGCTGAGTGGGCACATAAGCTTGACCAAGCTTCACAAGGGTGGATTCAGGCAAGCCAAGCCACTACCATGGAGGGACTGCGCCAACTCATCCTGCTGGAGCAGTTCTTTAACGGCCTGTCACCAGAGGCACAAGAGTGGGTAAGAGACAGAAAAACCCTCACGGAAGCCGCCCGGTTGGCAGATCAACACTTTGATGCCAGGAGGCATCATGGGCTCACCAACAGGGGCCCCCTGAGACCACCAGTACAACACAACCCGACCATCCCCACACCTACCAACTCTGCCCCATTCCGGCCAGCACCAGGGAACCCCCCACCACCATCTCGCTACAATGGCCAGGCCAACATACAATGCCATACCTGCCGGCAGTGGGGGCATATGTCCCAGGAGTTCACCCAGAATCGGAGTAGACAGGCGTGGAACCAGGTACGGCAAAACTCCATCCCAAGGGCAGCAGCTCATTACTACCACATGGAACCTGACCACTCTGAGCTGGCAAGTCCGCAAGCCGAGGAACCGTTGGGAGTTTTATATGAAGTGATGTCTGTGCAAGCCACGGACAACAGGCAGCATCACCGCCAAGTTGTGTTTGTGGGGGGGAAGGAAGTACAGGGGCTGAGGGACTCGGGAGCCACTTTGACCTTGGTTGCTCCACATTTAGTTCCAGATGCGGCCCACACTGGCGGATCAGTGGCGGTCAAGGTAGCAGGGGGAGCCATGTACCGGCTACCCACTGCCAAGGTGCATTTGAACTGGGGTGCTGGGGAGGGGGTTGTAGAAGTGGCCATAATGAAGAAGTTACCGGCAGATGTTGTGTTGGGGAATGACTTGGGCCAGATGACTTCAGCGTTCCTACCACAGGCCCCTTCGCAAGAAGCTCACCCGGTAACTACACAGCAACAGGCTCGCACCACGGCACCACCAGCACACTCTGAGGCTCAGGTAAGAAACCATGACCCCCCTTTGACGCATATGACCTGGGACACCCCGACCACTTTCGAAGCAGAGGTCCAGACAGACCCCACACTGCAGGTGTACCGAGATAGAGTAGACACGGACCAGGTGGGGCGGGAGGGGGAACGGTACATTTGGGAAAACAAGTTATTGTACCGGGTGGCTGAAAGGGAAATAGGACACTCTGTGACTCTCCAAACTAAGCAGCTGGTAGTACCCCAGAAGTATAGACATGAGTTACTAAGAATAGCCCATGACATTCCTCTGTCCGGCCATTTAGGGATGACCCGGTATCGCTTAACTCACGCGTTCTTTTGGCCAGGGATTTCTAAAGATGTAAGACATTATTATACCTCCTGTGATGTGTGTCAGCGGGTAGGCAAGAGAGGGGATCGCCACAAGGCGAAACTGTGTCCCCTACCTATAATTGAGGAACCGTTAAGCCGTGTGGCTGTAGATATAGTAGGGCCACTACCAAAACCCAGCCCCTCTGGGAAGCGGTATATACTGACCGTGGTGGACTACGCCACCCGGTACCCTGAGGCGATTGCCTTAACCAATATTCACGCTGAGACCGTGGCCGAAGCCCTGATGAAAATCTTTTCCCGAGTAGGGTTCCCGCAGGAAATTGTCTCCGATAGGGGGACACAATTTACGGCCGAGGTTACTCAGCAGTTATGGAAAATATGTGGCATTAAGCCAATCATTAACTCGGCCTACCACCCTCAATCCAACGGATTGTGTGAGAGGTTCAACGGTACCCTAAAACAGATGCTCCGTACATTCGGAGAGACCCATAAGGACTGGGAACGATTCCTTCCCCATCTGTTGTTTGCCTACAGAGAGGTACCCCAAGAGTCTACCGGTTTCTCCCCATTTGAACTGTTATTTGGGAGAAGGGTCCGGGGACCGTTGGATCTCATTAGAGAGCATTGGGAGGGGGAGAGTAGCGCAGATGGAACCCCTATTGTACCATACGTGCTGGCGTTCCGGGATTGCCTGGAGGAATTAACCCAGGCCGTGCGCACCAACCTCCAGGCCGCCCAGCAACGACAGCGTCGTTGGTATGACAGAGGTGCCAGAGACCGTAGTTTTCAAGTGGGACAGAAGGTATTAATCCTCAAACCTGTCCGCACAGACAAACTACAGGCCGTCTGGCAGGGCCCATACCAGTTGGTAGAGCAGAGATGCGATACCACCTATGTGATCGGCCCATGCTCCGGAGTAGGGAAGCGACGCATGCTCCATGTGAACATGCTCAAACCCTACCACGAGCGAACGGAGGACGTGGCCGCTATTTGCACGCCCGCCTCAGAAGATCAGGAGAACTTACCTCTTCCAGATCTGTTAGAGCAGGAGGAGCAGAAGGAGCCCTCCCAGGGGGTTCAGCTGGGGGAGCGGCTAAGTCCTCAAGAGCGTACCCAGGTACAAGAACTGATAGCGACAAAGGGCGCCACCTTTTCTAACTTACCTGGGTACACTCCACTGGCCACTCACCGACTAGAAACCCCGGGACAGCTTCCCATGCGACAAACCCCATATCGGATTCCTGAATCCGTGCGGGAACATATGAGGAAGGAGATTGAAGAGATGTTGCAGTTGGGGGTTATCGAACACTCCGATAGCCCCTGGGCATCGCCGGTAGTCCTGGTCCCCAAGAAAGACGGTACCACCCGGTTCTGTGTGGACTACCGGAGGTTGAACGACAAAACCGTGTCGGACGCTTACCTGATGCCCCGGATAGACGAACTGCTAGATAGGATGGCAAGAGGCCGGTATCTCACGACAATAGATCTTTGTAAGGGATACTGGCAAATTCCACTAGCCGAGGACGCCATCCCCAAGTCGGCGTTTGTCACCCCGTTTGGCTTGTACCAATTTCGAGTCATGCCATTCGGAATGAAGAACGCCCCCGCGACATTCCAGCGGATGGTGGATCGGCTACTGGACGGGTTCCAGGATTATGCGTGCGCATACCTGGATGATATTGCCATCTACAGCCAGACCTGGTCGGATCACCTACGACATATAGGGGCAGTAATAGATCGGATCAGGGAAGCAGGGCTTACTTTGAAACCCAGCAAGTGCCACATAGGGATGGCGGAGGTCCAATACTTAGGGCACCGGGTAGGTAGCGGGCAACAGAAGCCTGAACCCGCAAAGATTGAAGCCGTAGCCCAGTGGCCTACCCCTAGGACCAAAACCCAAGTCCTTGCCTTCTTAGGTACCGCCGGGTATTATAGAAAATTTGTGCCCAATTACAGTGCCCTGGCCAAACCCCTGACTGACCTGACAAAGAAGAACCTGCCCACGCAGGTCATCTGGGCCCCAGAGTGTGAACAGGCATTCAACCAACTGAAGACGGCTCTGACCAATGCCCCTGTACTGGCTGCTCCTGATCCAACTAAACGTTTTCTTGTCCACACAGACGCCTCAATGTTTGGATTGGGAGCAGTACTGAGCCAGGTCGGAGCAGATGGCGGAGAACATACCGTAGCATATTTGAGCCGGAAACTGTTACCCCGAGAAGTGAGCTACGCCGCCATAGAAAAAGAATGCCTGGCCGTGGTGTGGGCCCTGAAAAAGTTACTGCCATATCTCTATGGGCAACCCTTTTCCTTGCTCACAGATCACAACCCGTTGGTGTGGCTAAACCGTGTGGCTGGAGACAATGCCAGGCTGCTGCGCTGGAGTTTGGCGCTGCAGCCTTTTGACTTTACCATCCATTATCGCCCCGGGAAACAAAACGGTAACGCCGACGGGTTATCCAGACAAACAGACCTTGAGAAGTGATCTGTGAGCCCTCCCCCGGACATCCCCAAGCCGATCTGTTGGGATCAGACTGTGTATGCCGGCTAGGTTCTGGGGGAGCATTGTGGCAAACCTAGCCACTTGGACTATAACCAGAGACTGTACCTTTAAGGGTTGCCTGTATGTCTGGGGAGATATGTGTTTAACTACGTATATTGTATGCTGACTGTAATGTATTGAATTGCCTGTAATTGCTATCCGCCGAATGCAGATAGCTGTTTGTTAGGGGTTTTCCTTTCGTTTCAAGAACGGCACTTTGGAGGGCCGTTCATGAATCGAAAACACTACCCCTAATAGCCCACACACTTAGAGGCGTGTGGCGCTGGTTAACCAATTGCAACAATGTTGCAATCGGTAATTAGAGGCTCTCCTGGGTGGCCGTCGTTCGACTACCGACCATGCGGCGGTCGGCCATCTTGGATCCTTTGTTCCCTCAGCGGTGCTAGGTCGTCGAGCGCATGGTACTAAAAACGGCTACTCGACGGCACGAACACCGCTGAGCCTCCAGGACGTTCGGGAGTTCCAGGCCGTTCGGTATTTCATTCCCTGGAAGGCAATCGGTATTTTCAATATGGTTTTCAATAAATGTGTTTTTCGGGCGGCGTTCGGTTATTTTAGCTGGGATCTGAGCGGTAATCTCACGAATGATGCGCTCAGACCCCAGCTATCTACCGAACGTCCATTCGTGCAAATCAACAGTATATTCACAAAGTTATGGATTTTTGTATAAATTGTCGGTTCTGCTGCACGAGGGGATAATCCACTTAACGGCATATTCTAGGAGGAGGATCCCTCTCGTGCAGCAGTGCCTGATGGGAGAAATGTGTTGTACTGTAAGTTCCCCATGTAGTCCCCTCTAGGAATGCCCCTGGGAGGGGACTCAGGAAACCCCTTGCATGGGGACTTGTATAAATTGTGAAGCAGAATTAAAGGACTTCAGTTGACTCTCAGAACTGTGTTTCGTCCGGTTACTGGGAGGTTGGGGATATTGCCTTGTTGTTTCAGCGCTTGACTGTGGATTACTTCCTGAACCAGCGGAATTCATGGATTTAATATTGGCGTTCCGCTACAATGGTATTAATCCTTCCCCACCAGGAGATTTCATGCACTCTCCATTCTTTTAATAACATATTAGTCTCTTTTAACAATTTCAGAAAATTAATTTCCATAGTCCGTTTTATATCTGCAGTTATAATCACCCCTAAATATATAAACTCTTTTTTTGACCATTTAAAATCAAAATCTTTCTTTAAAGAAATTAGATTATCTTTTTGTATATTAATGGGCATAGCTATTGTTTTATTCATATTCAGACTATAATTTGAAACACTACTATAGTTGTTGAATTCTTGCATTAAATGAGGAAGAGAGACCAGTGGATCAGTAATAGAAATTAAAATATCATCTGCGTACAGACATATCTTCCATTCGTCAAGTTGAGTTCCTAATCCTTTGATCCCAACATTTTATCTGATATTATTTGCCAGCGGTTCAATTGATAAGACATATAATAAGGCGAGAGAGGACACCCCTGTCTTGTCCCGTTATTAATATAGAACCAATCTGAGCATAAATCACGGGCTACTATACGGGCAGAGGGATTCGAATGTATGGCTCCCACCGCATTCATAAACCACCCATCAAAACCGAACTGTAACAAAGTTCACTTCAAAAAACCCCATCCGACCATGTCAAAGGCTTTTTCTGCATCCACCGACAGGGTCAGAAGGGGGATTCCCTCAACCCGAGCCCATTCTATAATGTCCAGAGCCCTGCGGGTGTTATTTGAGGAGTGCCTTCCCTGCATAAAACCTATCTGGTCCCTATGTATAAGTGATGGCAAAACTATTTTCAAACGTTCCGCTTAAATTGAGGCATAAAGTTTAATATCCACATTAACCAAAGAAATAGGATGATAGTTACTCACATCATCTGGACTTTTGCCCTGTTTCAAAATTGGAGTAATATGTGCCCTTAATAAATCTTGAGATGCAGTCCCTTTGATTGCCATTTCATTAAAGGTATCAGTTAACAACGGAAGTAATTGTCTTTTAAAAACCTTAAAAAACAAATTTGTATAACCATTCGGTCCAGGAGCTTTACTATTAACAAGCTTATCAATTGCTAACTCAACTTCATGTTGAGATATATTTCTATTAAGCTTCACCATCTGGTCATTAGATAATTTGGATAGATTAGCATTTTTCAAATAATTGTCCTCCAAGCTTAGGTCAGGAGATTTATTCAGGTTATATAGTTTTTGATAAAAACCTCTAAATTTACTGACAATTTCTTCTGGCTTATAGATATAATTAATTCCATCTCTTAATTTAGAGATCTTATAGTCAGTCATCTTTTTCTTTAGTTTATTTGTTAAGACTGAGTCTACCCGATTATTCTTGTATCAATATTTAATATTTAACTTACTTAAATTACGTTCTACCCAATTCTTAATCTGATCATTTATCTTTTCTTGGTAGACTTTAATGGCTATGGCTCTCTCTTCGGAGTAGGATTGTTTATTAGCTTTAGAAAGATTATAAAATTGAATATAGAGATCAGACAAAATATTGTCTATATTCCTTTTTTGGTAACTTGCAAGTTTTATCCAATATAACAACATTCTTCCTTTTAATACTTTTGAGAGGAAGTAGGACCATGTAGATGACATTTGTTGCACTTTCAATTACAGTGGGGTTACGCTCAGACATGTCCACCACATGTGGTAAAATTACCACCCCCGGGTTAGCCCCCCCATATTGAATATTTTAACAAAAGATTATTCCATTTGTTAGATCTTTGTTAGGTCAGGTTTGATCAACAATTTTTTTCGTTAGATCTACTCTAAAATATGCGATATTAACAATCATTGTCAGGGGGGGGCTAACCCGTAGCCAGCCCCCCCTCAACAAAAATTTGGAGAACATGTTGTTGATTATGATAGCTCTACGTTAGATCAGGTTTGATCAGGCAAAATTTTTGTTTGATCTAGTCTAATTACTGAGATATTGCATATATAATTAGGGGGGGCTGGCCCCCCCTCAACTGAAATTTGGACAAAATGTTACTGATTTTGGTAGCTATTCGTTAGATCAGGTTTGATCAACTGTTTTTTTCGTTAGATCTATCACACAAGAGGCGGTATTCCCTACTTAACTTTGTGGGCGTGACTACGGGTTAGCCCCCCCCAAGTGAAATTTGAATTTTTTTAACTTGATTTTGGTAGATATTCATTAGGTCAGGTTTGATCAACTGTTTTTTTCGTTAGATCTATCACGCAAGAGGCGGTATTCACTACTTAACTTTGTGGGCGTGACTACGGGTTAGCCCCCCCTCAAGTGAAATTTTAATATTTTTTCATTGATTTTGGTAGCTATTCGTTAGATCAGGTTTGATCAACTATTTTTTTCGTTAGATCTATCACGCAAGAGGCGGTATTCACTACTTAACTTTGTGGGCGTGACTACGGGTTAGCCCCCCCTCAAGTGAAATTTTATTTTTTTTTCATTGATTTTGGTAGCTATTTGTTAGATTAAGTAAGATCAACTGTTTTTTTCCGTAAGATCTATCACGCAAAAGGCGGTATTCACAATCTTATTTTAATTTTGCACATAAATACCAGTAAATTTTCATATCAAGCCACAGGTGACATCATAATTTAGGAATTTGCTTGGATTTTCTAACACAATGTGTAGATCATTTTTAATATTTTTTTTTTATTCTCTACATGCACAGTATTGAGGTGATAAAGTCCAGCATATGCGCAGCCTGAACTTATTAGTGATATTTGAATACAGTTGCAAGAAAAAGTATGTGAGCCCTTTGGAATGATATGGATTTCTGCACAAATTGGTCATAAAATGTGATCTGATCATCATCTAACTCACAACAATAGACAATCACAGTCTGCTTAAACCAATAACACACAAATAATGAAATGTTGCCATGTTTTTATTGAACACACCATGTAAACATTCACAGTGCAGGTGGGAAAAGTATGTGAACCCCTAGACTAATGACATCTCCAAGAGCTAATTGGAGTGAGATGTCAGCCAACTGGAGTCCAATCAATGAGATGAGATTGGAGGTGTTGGTTACAGCTGCCCTGACCTATAAAAAACACACACCAGTTCTGGGTTTGCTTTTCACAAGAAGCATTGTCTGATGTGAATGATGCTTCGCACAAAAGAGCTCTCAGAAGAACTACGATTAAGAACTGTTGACTTGCATTAAGCTGGAAAGGGTTATAAAAGTATCTCCAAAAGCCTTGCTGTTCATCAGTCCGCGGTAAGACAAATAGTCTATAAATGGAGAAAGTTCAGCACTGCTGCTACTCTCCCTAGGAGTGGCCGTCCTGTAAAGATGACTGCAAGAGCACAGCGCAGACTGCTCAATGAGGTGAAGAAGAATCCTAGAGTGTCAGCTAAAGACTTACAAAAGTCACTGGCAAATGCTAACATCCCTGTTAGCGAATCTACAATACGTAAAACACTAAACAAGAATGGATTTCATGGGAGGATACCACAGAGGAAGCCACTGCTGTCCAAACAAAACATTGCTGCACGTTTACAGTTTGCACAAGAGCACCTGGATGTTCCACAGCAGTACTGGCAAAATATTCTGTGGACAGATGAAACCAAAGTTGAGTTGTTTGGAAGAAACACACAACACTATATGTGGCGAAAAAGAGGCACAGCACACCAACATCAAAACCTCATCCCAACTGTGAAGTATGGTGGTGGGGGCATCATGGTTTGGGGCTGCTTTGCTGCGTCAGGGCCTGGATAGATTGCTATCATCGAAGGAAAAATGAATTCCCAAATTCCCAAGACATTTTGCAGGAGAACTTAAGGCCATCTGTCTACCAGCTGAAGCTCAACAGAAGATGAGTGTTGCAATAGGACAATGACCCAAAGCATAGAAGTAAATCAACAACAGAATGGCTTAAACAGAAGAAAATACACCTTCTGAAGTGGCCCAGTCAGAGTCCTGACCTCAACCCGATTGAGATGCTGTGGCATGACCTCAAGAAAGCAATTCACACCAGACATCCCAAGAATATTGCTGAACTGAAACAGTTCTGTAAAGAGGAATGGTCAAGAATTACTCCTGACCTGGCAGCTGTAACCAACACCTCCAATCTCATCTCATTGATTGGACTCCTGTTGGCTGACATCTCACTCCAATTAGCTCTTGGAGATGTGTCTAGGGGTTCACATACTTTTTCCACCTGCACTGTGGAACATGGTGTGTTCAATAAAAACATGGCAACATTTCATTCTTTGTGTGTTATTAGTTTAAGCAGACTGATTGTCTATTGTTGTGACTTAGATGATGATCAGATCACATTTTATGACCAATTTGTGCAGAAATCCATATCATTCCAAAGGGCTCACATACTTTTTCTTGCAACTGTATTCAAATATCACTAATAAGTTCAGGCTGGGCATATGCAGGACTTTATCACCTCAATACTGTGCATGTAGAGAATTAAAACAAATATTGAAAATGATCTACACATTGTGTTAGCAAATCCAAGCAAATTCCTAAAATATGATGTCACCTGTGGCTTGATATGAAAATTTACTGGTATTTATGTGCAAAATTAAAATAAGATTGTGAATACCGCCTTTTGCGTGATAGATCTTACGGAAAAAAACAGTTGATCTTACTTAATCTAACAAATAGCTACCAAAATCAATGAAAAAAAATTCAAATTTCACTTGAGGGGGGGCTAACCCGTAGTCACGCCCACAAAGTTAAGTAGTGAATACCGCCTCTTGCGTGATAGATCTAACGAAAAAAATAGTTGATCAAACCTGATCTAACGAATAGCTACCAAAATCAATAAAAAAAATTTCAAATTTCACTTGAGGGGGGGCTAACCCGTAGTCACGCCCACAAAGTTAAGTAGTGAATACCGCCTCTTGCGTGATAGATCTAACGAAAAAAACAGTTGATCAAACCTGATCTAACGAATATCTACCAAAACCAATAAAAAAAAATTCAAATTTCACCTGAGGGGGGGCAAACCCATAGTCACGCCCACAAAGTTAAGTAGTGAATACCGCCTCTTGCGTGATAGATCTAACGAAAAAAACAGTTGATCAAACCTGATCTAACGAATATCTACCAAAATCAATAAAAAAAAATTCAAATTTCACTTGAGGGGGGGCTAACCCGTGGTCACGCCCACAAAGTTAGGTAGTGAATACCGCCTCTTGCGTGATAGAGCTAACGAAAAAAATAGTTGATCAAACCTGATCTAACGAATAGCTACCAAAATCAATAAAAAAAAAATCAAATTTCACTTGAGGGGGGGCTAACCCGTAGTCACGCCCACAAAGTTAAGTAGTGAATACCGCCTCTTGCGTGATAGATCTAACGAAAAAAATAGTTGATCAAACCTGATCTAACGAATAGCTACTAAAATCAATAAAAAAAAATTCAAATTTCACTTGAGGGGGGGCTAACCCGTAGTCACGCCCACAAAGTTAAGTAGTGAATACCGCCTCTTGCGTGATAGATCTAACGAAAAAAATAGTTGATCAAACCTGATCTAACGAATATCTACCAAAATCAATAAAAAAAATTTCAAATTTCACTTGAGGGGGGGCTAACCCGTAATCACACCCACAAAGTTAGGTAGTGAATACCGCCTCTTGCGTGATAGATCTAACGAAAAAAATAGTTGATCAAACCTGATCTAACGAATAGCTACCAAAATCAATAAACTGACCTAACGAATATCTACCAAAATCAATTAAAAAATATTCAAATTTCACTTGAGGGGGGGCTAACCCATAGTCACGCCCACAAAGTTAAGTAGTGAATACCGCCTCTTGCGTGATAGATCTAACGAAAAAAACAGTTGATCAAACCTGACCTAACGAATATCTACCAAAATCAATAAAAAAATATTAAATTTCACTTGAGGGGGGCTAACCCGTAGTCACGCCCACAAAGTTAGGTAGTGAATACCGCCTCTTGCGTTATAGATCTAACGAAAAAAACAGTTGATCAAACCTGATCTAATGAATATCTACCAAAATCAATAAAAAAAAATTCAAATTTCACTTGAGGGGGGGCTAACCCGTAGTCACGCCCACAAAGTTAAGTAGTGAATACTGCCTCTTGCGTGATAGATCTAACGAAAAAAACAGTTGATCAAACCTGATCTAACGAATAGCTACCAAAATCAATTAAAAAAAATTAAAATTTCACTTGAGGGGGGGCTAACCCGTAGTCACGCCCACAAAGTTAGGTAGTGAATACCGCCTCTTGCGTGATAGATCTAACGAAAAAAACAGTTGATCAAACCTGATCTAATGAATATCTACCAAAATCAATAAAAAAAAAAATCAAATTTCACTTGAGGGGGGGCTAACCCGTAGTCACGCCCACAAAGTTAAGTAGTGAATACTGCCTCTTGCGTGATAGATCTAACGAAAAAAACAGTTGATCAAACCTGATCTAATGAATATCTACCAAAATCAATAAAAAAAAATTCAAATTTCACTTGAGGGGGGGCTAACCCGTAGTCACACCCACAAAGTTAGGTAGTGAATACCGCCTCTTGCGTGATAGATCTAACGAAAAAAATAGTTGATCAAACCTGATCTAACGAATAGCTACCAAAATCAATGAAAAAATATTCAAATTTCACCTGAGGGGGGGCAAACCCATAGTCACGCCCACAAAGTTAAGTAGTGAATACCGCCTCTTGCGTGATAGATCTAACGAAAAAAACAGTTGATCAAACCTGATCTAACGAATATCTACCAAAATCAATGAAAAAATATTCAAATTTCACTTGAGAGGGGGCTAACCCGTAGTCACGCCCACAAAGTTAGGTAGTGAATACCGCCTCTTGCGTGATAGATCTAACGAAAAAAACAGTTGATCAAACCTGACTAATGAATATCTACCAAAATCAATAAAAAAAAATTCAAATTTCACTTGAGGGGGGGCTAACCCGTAGTCACGCCCACAAAGTTAAGTAGTGAATACTGCCTCTTGCGTGATAGATCTAACGAAAAAAACAGTTGATCAAACCTGATCTAACGAATATCTACCAAAATCAATAAAAAAAAATTCAAATTTCACTTGAGGGGGGGCTAACCCGTAGTCACGCCCACAAAGTTAGGTAGTGAATACCGCCTCTTGCGTGATAGATCTAACGAAAAAAACAGTTGATCAAGCCTGACCTAACGAATATCTACCCAAATCAATCAAAAAAAATTCAAATTTCACTTGAGGGGGGGCTAACCTGCAGTCACGCCCACAAAGTTAGGTAGTGAATACCGCCTCTTGCGTGATAGATCTAACGAAAAAAATAGTTGATCAAACCTGATCTAACGAATAGCTACCAAAATCAGTAACATTTTGTCCAAATTTCAGTTGAGGGGGGGCCAGCCCCCCCTAATTATATATGCAATATCTCAGTAATTAGACTAGATCAAACAAAAATTTTGCCTGATCAAACCTGATCTAACGTAGAGCTATCATAATCAACAACATTTTCTCCAAATTTTTGTTGAGGGGGGGCTGGCTACGGGTTAGCCCCCCCTGACAATGATTGTTAATATCGCATATTTTAGAGTAGATCTAACGAAAAAAATTGTTGATCAAACCTGATCTAACAAAGATCTAACAAATGGAATAATCTTTTGTTAAAATTCTCAATATGGGGGGGCTAACCCGGGGGTGGTGAATTTGCATGTCCCACTGCGTAAAGGGCAAATAAAAGGAGCTCCTCTGCCTTGGGTTATAGCTGACCTTATTCAAATCTACCAGTTTACAGATTCATTGTGGTCAAAGTTCAAGCGTACCATCTCCATGAACGAT